>JBBPME010000169.1:0-44032 GCA_038090155.1 Rossbeevera pachydermis
TTGCTGATGGCAACATTATCATACTCAAATGGTTCATTGTCATCAAGACCCCAGGTCTTAGCATGTTCATTCTCCCACCTTTGGTTTCCTTCAGTAACATGGTCCCACCAGCAGAACTCTTCCTGGACCGGAGAAGGGGCTCGAGAAGGGGGATGGTGATAGGACTGCTGGGAAGAGGAAGCAGAAGAGGAGGATTGAGGGCGATGGATATGGCGATGGGAGTGAGGAGGAGGGATTGGGAGGGGTCAACAGGTGGAACAGCGAGCTTGAGTATGGCCAGGAGCAGAGATGAGACAGAGGTGGCATTGGTAGTGATCACAATTGATCCTCTTGTGGCCTCGACAATGGCACACATAGCATGTGGAGGGGTAGTCAGGATGATTTCGCGGAAGGACTACCTCATTTCCATTTAAGACTTCTCGTCGGTCAGCTTGGGCAAAGTCTGCCTCAACTCGAGCAAGTACTTGCTCTTCTTCAGAATCCAAGGGGAAGAGCTGGCTGATGGGGTGGTAGGGACATCTGGGATTAGAGCATTGGCGAGTCTGTTGAGGAGGGGGCAATGAGGTTGATGAAGGATGTTGTCAGCAAGGAGGAGAGCAAGAGCTTGGGTTTTGGCAGCTTCCTTAAGGATAGAAACGAAGAGACGGATGAAGGGGTCATCAGACCTCAGGAAGAAAGGGGGGATGTGTTACAACCCTCATTTTTCACCTAAGTCTTAAGCGCCCACATTATCTTATCTAGGCACACATCAATCTTATCTTATCTTATCAATAGATTGCCGCTCATGTTATCGCATCTAGTCACATGATTGATTAGTCATCGGTTCTAGACCATGACATCATAGCATAGCATTCGTCATTATGGTCCAGACCTATGACATCACGACACATTGTTAATGCATGGACACAGCCTTGCGTCTAGACCAACACATGTTAGACATGAGGCCAGCTTCTTTTAATTTCCGCTCAGCTTCTCTTCCATTTGATACATACCCTCGCTTCTTATTCCCACACCCATAAGAACAGTTTATCCTTATTTAGTAGTTAGTGTAAAGATAGGTCAGACACAGCTTGGTCTGTGTGCATGTATGAATAGTATATAATGAATGCAACACCAGCCAGACACCTTAGTCTGTTCTGGTTGATTCCCAACCATCAATCGTCCCCCTAGTCCTTGAGTTATTAGTCTTTGAGGTGACCTAGTATGCCATTCCTGTATAGGTTTGGTCGTTGCCAACAAAAAAACAGACTCTTTCTTCCACTACCTCACCTACCCGTTGCCGGTACACGCAACAAAACTTTATACTTCATTGCTGTGGCATAGTCGGATCCCAGACTTAAGGGAGAGCTATCATATCAATACAAAAGAGAACCCTTGACCAGGTTACCGTCTCCGAAAAGCAATCAGATCCACACTGCTGTCTATATGCTGGTCCGGCGTAGTTCTAGTTCGCATTGTCAGGGTAGATCCCATTTGAGGGAACCCTTCTGACCGCTAGAAAATAAGGATCAATCCCTTAGTGCATAGTGGGTCAGCACAGCGGATACTTCACCATGCAAAAAGTCAGAATTGTGATTTCTTCTGTAAGATTCACAGGCTTACAGACCTAAATCTGTGCCATAGCCAGGCATCCCCGGTTTCCCAACTCTTCTTCAACAAGCGTGTGGGGCTCGTGTACCCTGCTATTGTTTACAGGATTGGATGAGTTGAGAAGAACTCTTTGTGAGATCCCCCTCGTCGACAGGTATAAGTATAGTAGCTGGTCTCTTCATGAGCATCACTTCTATAAATAGATTTTCCTCGCCGCCAGACATAAAATCTAGTGCGCATGTTTGTTGGGAGGAACCTCTGCTAGTGCACGCTTCACATCGTTGGGCTGCTAGTAACGTCACCACTGACGCACCGAGAATAGGGTCTTGGCAAGAATTTCATATTCTTGTGACAGCACCTGTTATCAGATATCCCTCTTGTGGGAGCACAGAATTTTTTCCACCATCTCTTTTGAGATATTCTTTTTTTAAGCAAACCATTTCCCCCCCCATTGAATAAACATGTCCCAAGATGTTGCCGCATTGCTTGCCATGATGCAGCAACAAATACAACAACAAAACGAAGCCATAGTGCTTCTTACAACACAGGCTAGACAAGCCAAAATCTGTGCAGAGGCAGCCGAATCCATGGCCGCCACTAGACCTCCGGCTTGTTATGATTCATATGGACCCCCATCTCTTTTTCTCTCTCTTTTCTTCTTTCGCTCTCTATCTCTGCTTTTGTGTAACACTTAGTCATCCACAGCTTCTTACTGCAGATTACTGCAGATTACCTATTCATTCCATCATATTCCATAGTATTCTATGGCACCACTTTTACTGACCAATCATAGTCATTTCTATTGTTCTTTTCTTTACTTATAAGTGACTCAACATCGCCTTTAGTTTCTCTAACCTTGACCTCCTTGAGTATCCTTCTAGATATGTCTTGGAATATATCCTTTACTCCTTGAACTCCCTGTGTGACCTCGTCCTGCACCTGAAAGGATACTTCAACCTCTAAGCTCTTAACTTAGCTTCATAGGTTGTCTCTGCTGCTCTCAGAACCTTGTCTTCAATCCCTTGACCCTCAAAGAACTCAGTCGTCTTGATCCCTTCAATCCTCAAGACTCCCCTAGCCTTTGTTCCTTGACTCCAAGACCTTCTTCTCGAGGTTACGCTTGTTCTTATCCAGACCAAGTGTAACAGCCAGGTTGCTGGATGTCCTGAAGTCACAGAGATATGATTCTGAAGATGCTTAGCCCATAATTGGCAAAGTGGAGAAGGAGAAGGTATCTGAGGCATGGGTGACAAATAGAGATGGGGTGTAGATTCTCTGATGATGGAAGCAAACATGTGAATGAATTGAGATATCTCTGCTGCAAGAGTGGCAATCTCATGACCCTAGCAAAATGTTGGTAAGCATTCAATACTGTAGATAGGTACAATTCTATACTCTACCTTGCCCCATTTTTTCAATATAGCACAGGTTCCTAGGGCTGCAAGAGTGCTCGAAACATGGGAAAAAGAGGAGGAGCTAAGAAAGCTAATAGCTTCAAGCCAATAAGGGAGGGAGCTCTTGAAGAAGAAAGTGATTTCATCCAGTAGGTCAGCAGTACACTCTCCATATTGCATGTGGTCCATCCAATATTGGCAGGAATATGCAAGGTGAGAGGGAATGGCCTTGGTCACGCGAATTGTCAGGTTAGGGATGGCTCTGTTGGGAATTCGAGAGTCCTCGAGGTCACAGATGTTGAACCTGAGCATCTGTCGCATACACACAAGCAATGCACGTCCAAGATAGAGTGAATGTTGGGGTAAGAGGTTGGCGTGAAATGTCGAACTACGAGTGTCGTCCAATAAGAAGTCACGAAACGAAGTATGAAGCGGGCGGATGGGTTTCGTTTCGTTGGTTACGCCATCAAGCAACGACACAAGAGGTTTGAGGATATCTCGAATGTTGGGGTCACCTTCAAAGAGAGCGGAAAGCGAAGCGAGAGATAACAGTTCTTTGAGTGCAAGCACAACAGCCATCACTTCTCGGAATTTATGCTGAACATTGTCCAACGTAAACAGTTGACGCAGTATCGTCCGGTATAGGTCGTCTAGAGGTGGACGCCGATATTATGTTTGCTTTGTACGAGTACCCTGAGCCTCTCACGGATGCTAAGACCTATAGTGCCATCTCCCTCAATAAATTTACATGCCGTAGATGCCCACTGGAAGAGGTGTTGCAAGTGTTGAACAAGCAGCCAACACCACTTCTGGTTGGGCCAGGCCAGTTTGAGCTCAGCGCAATACGAACGTAGAGAGTGACGGATGAACTTTTCGATGTCTCCGTCAACGACAACTTGAGCCACGTCACCCAGCTGTTTATGCACCATCTGTTGGCCAGGTGGGAGCGCGGAAAGGATGTCACTCTCGGGACGAGTGATGATGAGGAACCGAAGATTCGTTGGGAAGTTGTTTTCGGAAATTTGCTCAAAGAAGGTGCCAAGAATACCGCGGCGGTTGGATGGGTCCCCGCTCTCGTCCAGGGCATCAACCACAATGGTAAGCGGTCCGATCGTATCCAGGTGGCTGCTGGGCTCGATAATGAGCTGTTTGACTTGCTACGCTCCGAGAGTGAGATGGACGTCCGAAGTGATCGATTGTTTTTCACAACCTGACAAAGCTCAGCTTTGTATTGCAGATCGTGACCAGAGAGGTCAACAGCAATGGTGCTGAAGAAGTTTTGGGGATTGCGGCGAGCGACGTCACTACGGAGGAAGCAATACGATGAGCCTAGCCTCTTCTGTCCATCATACAGTCGGGCGATCGAATGATCAACAGCCGATTTGCCTGAGCCTGCGACGCCAGTGAGCAAGCATACTCGCGGGGCGTTCTCGCTGGGATCATTGAGAAAATCACAAATTTCCCGAATAATGGCTTCGCGAGTCCCTGGCAAGCATTGCTTGTCCTGGACATATCTAGCACCATCCGCATAGGGTATGTCGCGCAAATCGAAGGATCCCTCTATAAAAAAATGCATTGGTATCTTGTTCCCAAATTCAAGAGAAGGAACGCACCAAGGGCCTGTACAGTGTTCATAATGCGAAATACGGTGACATCAGACTGCAAAGCAACTCCTTCCAAGAATGTGGCTTTCAGGCTTCAGAAATTGTTCTCGTAATCTGCGATTTTGGTATCAATGTCTGAGAGCGAATATTTTGCAGTCCAGGTCCCTATGATGGGAATTAGTGAGGTTGCTGGAGCGAATTCATGATTTTTCTGATTTACGAGCACCTAGATAGGAGTAAACCAGATCGAGATCGAAATATAATAAAAAATGTCGAGCAACAAACAGACCTGACTCGCCGCCGATATGACCGATCATGCCAAAGATGCGTACGGATGAATCTGTGTAACTTTCAGAGTGCGTCGGAGCAAGCAGGTGAACACCGAATACCTCTGCAATCGCACCCACGATGTTATTAAAAAGAGCAATTCTTTGCAGCAAAACATCCTACGTAGTTTCAAATGCCTGAAGTTCGGTCACGACGCGGGCGCCAGTGTCGATCAACGAGTTCGCGGAATCAACGACTTGAGGTGTGGGACTGAGTATATCAACCATCTCTGTCGCCTTGTTGACAGCATCAGCAGCTTGACGGTTATCCGCACCAACTCTGTCCTGGCACCCCTCGATAGTTAATGCAAACTTGATTATAACCTCGGAAAGTTGGTTTTGTCCATCGGTGCACGTACGAAGAGGCTCTTCAAGTACTTTGAGCACAAGAATTAGGTGATTGGTGCATGTCATGCAATGTGTTCACTTACCACCATCCTTCAGTCTTCTCAGGATCCCTGAAAGGTTCCAGTGAGAGTACCAACAAGCATATCGTGCCCGATATTCTGTTTCTGGTGTACTAGTGCGAGCAGGACCGAGCCATCGTTCCCATCACTGACAAGATTCAGATCACTGATGTCAGGAAATGGATATACACCAACAAATACAGAGTTTCGTCCCAGGAAGTGCAATTATTTTGCTCCTTTATCTTCTTCGCCGACCTTGAGGTATCATCCATGGAAAATTGAATATGGTATTGTCTCGCTACCACTGGCCTACGCCGTGTTGGAGTGCGAAGCTCGATCCCTAAAGAAGTGAATGAGTATGTAACAGGAAAAAAACAAAAAAAAAAACAAAAAAAAACTCTGCGACCTACCGTTGATCATATTTTTTTTTCGTCCTAAAACCTAGCTCAGTTTTCCAAGAAAATTAGGAATTAAAAATGGCGAAAATACATACACATTGAAACTCTGAATAGTGTTTTGAGACAGACTGGGAGTATCCATGGAGATATAAGTTCGATAGGGAATACACAATTTGACAAGGGAGCGGTCAGTTGTGGCTGATTGTAGGTGGGAAAAGAATGAGTCCCGCCGTCGTTTGTTTACAGTTTCGGTATGCTGTGTGTGCATGTCAACAGGCACCCACTAAGTTGATGAATTCGGCCCACAGGGATACGGAGATCTCGGAACTTTGGCGCTTCCGTCCGTGTGCATTACAATCAACTCCCTCTTAACACATACTCTCTCATAGGCCATAGGTTTTTAGATTTCCCGAACTGCTTTTTGTCACCCTACAGTCTCCAGATAACCCATACTCCCATGTAACCCATACATTTTGAGCTGTCCCAACAGGTATGCGTTAGGAGGGAGTCGACTGTATCAACATTGCCGTATTACGGCCAGGCTAAAACGCGGAGTCGTTGTAAGAAGTACAAGGACAGTCCCCATTCCTTTCAATGGGATTGAGTGTAGGTTTCCAATGTTCCACCCATCCAGTGTTCGGATGCATCAGTTGATGCTAAAGCCGTTCACTTACGTTGCAGGTTCCCGTCAGAAGGGACTCGACAAGCTCGGAAATCCAGTCAAGAAATTGTTGCAAGGAACCTTCGACAATTGGCAGCACAGGACCAGAGGACCCATCTGGGAGGGCATAGTACGACTGTCCACTGCCTAAGTTACTATCTGCCTCGGCACCAGTTGGACATAGTAGCAGAGGCAAGCGGCTGATGTGATGGCATTACGGAAGTAAAGGGCTTGATGACCTTACGTAACGTATTTGCCGTTGATTTGCCAGAAATGGCTGCGCTGCTGACTTTCGATGGCTGCTGCCCAACTGAGTCGTGTAAGGCTAGTGTTGTGTTATAAAGATGGTGGACGGTTATCGAGCGACTCGACAATTGAAGTAGGAAAATGCTCATCGTACCAAGGATGACGCAAAAGGAAGGAGAGGTAGGGGTGCTATACCATAGTTTATGTAACGCCGACGACCCGAGTGTTTTCATTTTTCTTCCCAGTCGGTCTGAGAGACAAACCTCTACATACCTTCGATTTCTCTTCTTCGCAGCCGTGACGATCGTCGCCTGATACTGCATGCCACTCAATTTACAGTGACAAGCAGTACTTGGCAGTCTCTTGGGGGGAGTAACGGGAACAAGCGGCCCCTTATTCATGAGTCAAACAAGAGTGTGTACCAGCCAGATCATGTGATGGAATGGATTCAAACGCCCTTCTCAGAGCCAACTTCTTCAGTGACACCGTGACCAAACCGTGACCAAACATGTCCCTTACCCATGTCAATTCAGTGTCCCAACTCAATCCCTTGCTATCGGATTCAAATAAATTGACAGTGAGCAGCATTTCGTCTTTACGCGAGACTCTCGGTTGCTTAACGCATCGAAACATCCAAGGTTATTGACTTCCACGCGACCTGGTAATTCTCCTACGTCATGTTGCCAACGGCTTCTAACGGTTTGCATTTTAGGTGTGGTCCTTGTCATGCCATTGCACCAGCGTTTGAGGCCTTGGCAAAGCAGTATCCCAACGTAAACTTCGTCAAGTGTGACGTTGACGCTGCGAAAGACGTCGCATCCACATACAAAGTCACAGCCATGTCGGTGCTAGCTCTTTATTCCCCAAGTTTGATTTGACTTTCGTGGCTTCTAGGCCGACCTTCGTTTTCCTGCGGGGCGCTCAACAGATCCACACGATTCGCGGTGCTGACCGGACGTACGTGTATACTCTGTCTCCTGTTTTTAGGCCTACCTATGTGATTCGCAGGGGATTGCAGAATGCAGTGAAAAAGTTCGCGAGCTCTTCGTCTACATCGTCGACCAGCGCTTTTTCAGGCAGGGGTCAGACTCTTGAAGGCTCATCACCCCCGGCGACATACGACTTCACGACGAGCATGGTGTCGGCTTGGTCGAATATCGATCCAGCTGTCAAGGTCCTTCTGGCTTTAGTGGGCGCATATGTATTCTTTTGGTTGATGTGACCATCCACAACATTTCACTTGTGCGATTCTGTCGCCCCGGTATGCGTCTTATGTATATGGTACTCTCGCGTAAATGTAAGTGAAATATGTACCTAGAGATGGACAATTATGATATCCCACTGCGTTTGTTTTGTCCTAGCGGAAAGGGCTAGCAACAATGTCATATCTGAATCAGATCGTGGAGCTCTCTGGCGGCACCACCACTCCAGAAATATAACAAAAGGTTAGGAGACATGGTGAAGAATCCACACAAGTTTTTTGAGATTTTTTGTTCATGGCCCACATGTGTCGCCCTAATCCTTTCGGAGACCGGAAGAAAAGCCTGACCACAAGACACAAATGAGATCCCTGCCAACGAACACGCACTCTTGTCCAATAAATATATATAGGGATGTCAGTCCACCATATGTCATTCCGTATCCACCTCCTTGAGGTCAGCGGTGTTGTGTTGCATGAGTTGGACCGGTTTTCTCAATCACTTGCAACTCGCACATAAAAAAACAAAATATCGCATGAGGGAGGGTGACCTGCTAATAGCCAACTATTGAACGCCTTTCGATGATCTGAGCCGCACGTTTGTGACTAGGCTCGCCAGATGGCGTCTGTCAAACAAAAAACCAAAAAAAAACCCATTTTCGCTACATGCTCACGTCACGGCGGCTTATAAGCTCGGTTGTTGTCGCGTTGCGTTGCAAGAATGCTTGACACATCCTCAGACTGGCCCAGTCTCGCCCACGTTCTCCTTGCAGTCGCTCTCATTTCCGTCTCCATCATGGCCTTTGGAACTGGTAAGAAAAAATGGGATCCAAAGGGTCAGGTGAGTTTGTTGGGGCCGTGATTAGTTATCGGTTATCCGTGTCACTGACTTACATTCTAGCACGTCTATATTACGGGTGGCAGCCAAGGCCTTGGACTAGCCCTCGCAAAGATTCTCGCAAAGAGAGGCGCGAATTTATCTATCGTTGCACGAACGCAAAGCAAGCTGGACGATGCTCTGAAAGAGCTCGAGGTGAGTATAACCCTTCATTCACATCGACCATTGCTGACTTTTGCTCTTCTTGTACTTCATTGGTTCCGTATTACCTATACAGGCGTGCCGTGTATCCCCTACGCAATCCTTTAAGACTTTTTCGTTCTCGCTAACTTCCGCGTCAGCATCTGCCGAGGCCCTGGAAACAGCAACGGTGGCCCAGGACTGTTTCCCAGATGCCATCTTTTGTTGTGCGGGCGCTTCCAAGCCTATGTTTTTGGTAGACATGGGCGAGGCTGAGCTTCAAGATGGGATGAGAGACGGTTACTGGGTACAGGCTTGGACTGCTTGGGTAAGTTAACATCTTTTCTGGTCTGTGTTCATCTCATTCACATATATGTAGGCTGCTGTCAAGGAAATGGCGAAGAGAGGCGCAAAGGGCAAAATCGTTCTCATTTCTTCGACTCTCGGTTTCATGTCAATATTGGGGTACTCATCCTATTCTCCGGCTAAACACGCTTTAAGAGGTGCGTGTTGCATGTTCCTGTCATATCGAGTTTGATCGAATGCGAATCTGCATGTAGGCCTAGCGGAATGCATACGCTCTGAGGGTCTTCTCTATGGTATCGATACCCATATATTCTTCCCCCCCACGATGTATACACCCGGTTTCGACGAAGAGAACAAGACTAAACCCGCTATTACGCGTAAGATCGAGTCGACAGACGAAGGCTTGACCGCGGAGCAGGCTGCTCAAGGGCTCTTCAAAGGCGTCGAGAACGGCAACTTCCACATCACTGCTGATTTCATCACAAGCTTGTTCAAGGCCTCGACAAGAGGTAGCTCGCCAAGAGGCAACGCGTTCGTCGACACAGTGTTGGATTTCGTTGCCTTGGTCAGTCTCTGTCCCCTTCCCTTCTCGGTTTGTTTGTTCGTTTGCTGCGGCTGATGCTTATGTCGCATTAGATTGGCGTCCCCATTTGGCGCAGCACAGTCGACAAACAAGTTGTCGCGCACCGCGAAGAGCACAATAGATACCTGATGCAAAAGGGTTTCTTCGGCAGTTCGGCGTGATTGCATTTCATGCATTCAAGTTTGCATACCCGCGTGGACTAGTCTAGCGTGGTCGTAAATCGCAGTAATTTACAAGTAGAGCGTAGTGGTGACCGTACACGCCTCTATTCCTGCAACTAATTTGAACCCTTACACTCACACATGTCGTTGTCCGGATCGGTTCTCAGAGGGTACGGGCAGGTTTATCGAATTCGTTGTGGCTATACCCTGTCTCCCCGCCACACTGGCATCGGGTGCCTTAGGACAACACCGCCCAGCCTCTTTCAAATGACCTTCTAAGGAACATGCTCCTGACGAACTTTCGAAACCTGTGCTATAGATTTGAAACCACCGTCCGGGTGGTAAACGGTGACAGATTTTATGATAGTGAGTCAACTTCGAGCCGAAGCTCCGATCAACACGCAGGTCTCGGTCGGTATTGCCCGTTGGCAACTTTTTTCCTGTCCAGACAAATTTGTTGAGCTTCGTGGGCTGGCGAGGAGGGCCGTTGAGCAGTTAACCTTTTCAAAGGTCCGGTTTACGTGCGTTTGGACGTTTACATGCCTCTCTGACTGTTGATTTAGTTGAAGGTTGACGCGAAGCTGCACAGGTCGTAAACCGTCTGATAGACGTTTTTCAGTGTAAGGGATGCAAGTCTTCCGTTCAAGAATTGATCGAAAACCGGTGCTCCTCATTCCCAACCTGCAGTGTTCGATTCCATTCACGACGTAACGTCACGGTCTGGTGTCCCCGCATGCGCACAGCAGTCAGGAGTCGGGAAATTGAACCCCCCATCGGATTTGAGCCTGAATTTATTAGGGAGTCTGGCCAGCCTAGGTTCTGTTGGGGATATAAAGCAATGAGGCATAGAGAGCGATCACCCACTATTTTCAATTCTCCGTGTCGCCCAGATGACCATGCGGTTCATTCAATCTATACTTTTTCTTGGGCTACTGATCGGCTCTGTGTTGGCTCAGTCAACACAGCTCACCTACCCTCCTCCTGGAAGCACGCTCAAATCTGGTTCCGAAACCACTGTTCAAGTCTTTATGGGGGTGAGAAATATATATTACCAACTGGCAACCATTCGAATGCATTGCATGTTTACCCGGAAAACATTGACGTCGTGGCCATCGTCATCGGGCTCGCAACATGCTATGGTGGCCAGTGCTCACCCGCGAGCTCCTTTATGGGTCAAATCTTATACCAAGGACCTTACACTCCCGTACCTGGACAATATTATGCAAACTATACCGTCACTATTCCAGAGAATTTCCCTAGCCCGATGGCGTCTCTGAACGTAATTAACTTCTTCATGGTTGGGGTGGGTGATTCCTGTTACTCATGCACATGCGAACGCGTTAATTGACATTCAAACTCAAGGCGTCATATGTGCCAATCGTGGATTATTTGAACGAGAATGTCACTATCATTGCTTGAATGTGCAGCAACGGTTTCGGATTGGACGACTGTGTTTGTCTATTGTACTACTTGTATTTATTATACATAAAGAATTCCCACGCTTTTCTCCGTGTGTTGTAGCAAGTCCGAATACATAACCCAATGTTTCGCAGGCACGCAGTTAGTGAAGTCCCGTCCAATCTTCTGTTTGTCTATGCTCATCCCGAACCAGCTTCGTGCTTCACGGAAGGCTTATATGGCCACGGCTGGTGCGGTCGCCGGGACCGTCGTTGTTGAATCCAGCAACAGTGAAGACCAGAGCACGCCAGAAGACACAGCGCACAACGCGCCACCTTTCCAGAACATTAGCTCGGAGGCCGACCCCAACCCAGTCGCGATCGCAGTCGAACCCGTCGACGAACCACCCAGGGCAGTCCTTCCAGACCTTCCGGAAAAGGTACCGTTCGTTAGCCATTCCATTATTTTTTTCTTGTAGGAAGCCAGCAAAGTCTGAACTTCCTTTCTCTCGCAGCTCTCGATATACCCAAGTCCCACACCGACTCTCGTTCTACTCGACACACCTTCACCGCTCGAGCTGCGTATCGGACAAGTCAGGCGGGAAGTATGTGGGTACTACTCAGGCGCACGAACACAGGTGCAGGACGTGATAGACCGATGGATTCGAGTCGAAGAAGCCGTAGAATGTATGTCTTTATATATTTTTCTCAATCCCTCCCCTTTTCTGTCGAGTCGTCTGACTTACACTCACACTGCATGTGGTAGCGCGTATTAAGTCCTTCCATGACCCTGCGGAACCTCTCAACCCCGGTCTGCTCTACACGGGTGTATCCACGCTGACGGCCTCCGTCGTCGTCCGATCTCGCTCGTTGCCCGTACGGTTCCTGCTCCCTCCCCTGTCCTTCATTGGCGCGTTTGCGTATTTCCTCCCGCGCACGGCGGGTCGTGTGGGCAGCTGGGTCGAGGAACTCGAAGGCAAGTATGCACCACGCGTCGGTGAGATTAGACGGACGAGCGTCGCGCATACGAGCATGACGTTGGGCATGCTTGAGGATAAGTATCGACAGGGGAGGGAAGGGCTGGGAAAGAGCGCGAGGAATGTGGTGGAGCAGCTGGAGAGCAGTACCGGCCTGAAGCTAGGTGCGGCATTCGGGTGGACTAGGCCTGAGGACGATCAAAAGGAGTCAGGCGAGAACAAGAGCATATAGAATCGAGAGACTCGGTGCACATATATATATTATTAGCACTGCATCTTTCTCCAGGTGATATATCGTAAGGGTCACTACGCTGCTAGAGAGAATGAGATCCATTGTCCCCTCGCAAGTACAAGCAGACACCAACCTCGCGTTCATTTCTTTTTCACGCCTCCGACCTTGCTCTGCCTTTCTTTGGCTGCCGCAGGCTCCGTCTCGCCATCAACGCCAGCCTGCAACTCAAACCACTGATCCGCTCCAATCCCTTCCCCAAACCGTCTCTTGAACCTCGTCATCCGTCCCGTCCCTTCCTCCTCCTCATCCTGGTTGTTCTCCGAGGACGCGCCACTCACGCGCTCGGTCGCGTTCCAGAGCGGGTGGTTCGTCGTGTCGCGTGTGATGATGAGCTTGGAGCGCGGGGAGGTCGTCCAGTGCGTGAACGTCGAGCCGTCGGCGCGGGTGACGTGCTGGAGAAAATGCGGGACGACAGGGGCGGGAAGCGAGCGGGGGTGTTTCTTGCGAACGTGTGTGCGGCCGTAGGGAGAAGTGGAGTGCCAGCGAGTTGGCGTAAGTGTCTGCGCGTGCGGTGTGTACGCACGTATTAGCATGGGTTCTGAAGCAGCGGAGAGGAGACGCTTGGATGACAGGCAGAGCGCCATGTTGTGTTTTATTTTATTTTTCGATGGCCAGGTGGTGGGTTTGTTTGATTCTAAAGCCGTGGCCAAATAAACACCCTCTCTTGGACGAAACACACTCAACGCTTTGTTTAATCTGCCATCTATTACAACCAATAATTTACCTTGCGAGGAGAGTTCAATCGGCGAGGACGCGTGGCTGCTAGCACAGGCCACGAAAGGGAATTCTGGAGGACAATGAGAAATTGCAATATCGAGACAGTCACGAATCTCAGCACTGTCTGTAAATCAAGCACCACGACGACACATTCTGAGAATTACAAGGACAGAGTAGAGAACCTAACTGGAAACAAGCATCGTACATATGTCAGCAATTCACGCCTGAATCTGACCGGAGCCAAGGATTGACGTTTCAATACTTTGCTCAAAATCCTTTGAAACTGAATTGCCGGGCTTTCTGACCTTCGCGCACCCATCCAATGTAATCCATCATGAGGAGAGCGGACCTCAAGAAAAGTGACCCGTCCAGCAACTCTGCACCCTCCAACTCGGTCCCCTTAAGGTATCCTGCCAGGCGTGTGCCATAGATGGTGTCAAAGTGCGCAAAAGCACGCTGGATCTTGATGGCGGATTGCAATACGGGCAAGAACGGATTCGGGGTAGGGGTCGTTTCAGTGGTGGGTGGTCCATCCGCCACGGGATTCGCTGAGATCGACGGTTGTACTGCGGTAGTTTCCATAAACGACTTGATTTTTAGGGCTGGCCGTCCGCGGAGGACCCACCTAACAAGAACGGAGACCAGATATGCGCGTAGGAGGAGGACTTGGGAGTGCGGAAGGACTGATGCAATGAACGACGGAAGGAATAGACTAGAGGTGACGAGGTGCATCCTACCCAATATCGAAATTAGCCGAACGCATATGCATCGAAGAAAGTCACGCACAGGATGAAGTCGGATTGGTGGCCGCCGTTCTGTTTCAATCCACCCACTCCATAAATCAAAGAGCTTAGCCAGACGAGCTCTTCCATCTTGCGCTCGGCTTCGCCTGGCTGAGTCAGGTCTACGGCCCACTGATCGGCATACTCAACAACTATGGGGTTACACTCAGCGAGGAACTTGGCAATCAGACCAGGTTGTATGGGTACTTTGCGACATAGTCTGTCGTCTTTGAGTATACGGGACACGATGTCGAATGCGTGTACGCTGCCAGTCTTGGATACAGAAGGAGGTGCAATGTTCTGTGTGCCAATCACGGTACCAGGCAAGAGTCCCTTAGAACTCTCTGGCCCGGATTGGGAACAACTCACCAATCCATGCAAAGTTCTCTCACACCTCTCGTCAAAACGGCGATGTGACGTTCCTGAAAGCTCTTTTTGGTTTTCCCCTTCGCTTCATCTCCTCATCTTTCTGCGCGTGTCCAAGCCAAGTGCTCTGCATCCAACCGGGACCTTGATACTTGGATCTCTGATAAATTCATGACTTCAGTCGCACAACTTTCTACGCAGTTCGAATGTGCCTGTGAAGTTTTTGGTTAGTAGTATGTGTGTTCATGACCCGTGACCTCAGCGTCTTGTGCTCGAAAGTGCGGCATCAAATGGCGGTCCAGTTTGTGGCGTGGGTGAATTGTGATTGGATCTGTTTGAAGGTTTCCATGCACAGCTTTGAGTGGCCTTGACTCAGTGAGTAATCAGTTTCTTCTATCTCGACGTTACTGATTTTTGAAAGGTACAAATGTAATCACATTTCTAAACAGCGAGATTTTATCTGTATTCACTCTCCGGCATCTTGCTGCACTGCCATTCAGCTTTCAGTTCAGAAGTTCCTTCTTGTTTTAGAGATTACTGTCTTTTCCATGGTATAATTGGTTGTCATGCTTTCCATCTTCAAATGTATGTTGCATTGTCGTGTAAGGTGGTGCAGAACAGTATGATAGGGTGTCAAGAGCGAGCGGAAGTGAAAGGTACTGTGAAACAATGATTTTAACGGCCCCAAGGTGTTTATCTTGGCTGACTTCCCCAGAAGTGGGTGCACAAGTCTTAAAAAGTTCTCTGAATAATATCCGAGGTCCCATCCACAAACGCTTTGTCGATCGTGAAGCTGGTGATCATCATCCTCGAGGACAGCAAGTGTTTGAATACAGGTATGATATCGTTTCTCCTCAATTCGGACCCTCCACATTTTCATTCACCTTCGACCTTGCTGAAGGCTATGGCTCCATTTTGACGATGTTCGACGTCACTGTCAAATGGGATTGGGAGTGGTACTCATTCATTCTTCCCCAGGATGCGATGCAAACATGGTTTGTTGGTTTGTTTAATCATTCTCCTTCTTTCCAGCTTGGCCGTATCTTCCTTGCAAGTTCAGGGGACTGATGGTCTTATGCCAACAGTGGTAGACTGATAATTGAATTGACAATTGCTAACGCGCTGCATAAGGCATCCAATCCACAAGAGGGGCACAGAGGAAGACATCCATGAACCATTGACAAGGACTTACTTTTTAGCCCAGATGAAACTCGCTTCTGTGAGCTGATCTGAAACAATTAAAAGATCCTATTGTAAAACATGATGATATCTATTCCACTGCTGACATCCTGTGCATGACAGGGAAATACTAGGTATACGTGTGTCGTCAATATTTTCAGTGAGTATCTTTTATCGCTGTCCAGTAAGGTCGTGGTATGTCACGCAACGATATCAATGTGTCAAGGCGAAAGGAAAAATTCTACACCATCCGCAAGCCTTGTTCATAGCACTGCTCTGCCTCTCCGTGTAGAGTGTAAAGGTGAATCCAGTCGCACGGACAGCAATACCTTTCTGGCAATCATGATGTGGATATATACTTCCGTAATTAATGTTCCCTGCATAATGGAACTTTGAGTCAACTTAGGACCTTCCACCTTCAATAAGCACTCCTTCCATGCGGCAAGGCTCGGGTTCCCATAGAATGTCTGACAACAGTGGGCAGTTGAGCGACCGCTTGGATCAGTCATCATGGAAGCTGAGCGCTGAGCATGAGAATATGTGGGAGTACCCATGAGTTATATAGTAAGAATTGACAATATGTGTAGAAGCTGAGGCTCAGCTTCGTTTGGGAAGGTATGTCTGCAGACGTTTTACTTGGTTGTACTGAGTGTTTACTTGAGTAATATGTCGTATCGCAGTATGTAAACCAATGCTGAAGGGTCTTCCAATGGTGGGCTGCTGGTACTGTGGATCCAAGTGTACACCGGCCCGGCTCCGACCTATGATAGGCGTAAATTTGGCGCAAAAGATGTAAATTGGCAATTGACAAATTGCAAATTGGTTCATGAAATGGACGCACCAGCCCTAAACTTTTATTTCAAAAGACGCGAACCGCCGTATCTCCATTTGCATTATTCGCCCACCACACGTGTAACCGATCATGCATTCCTACATTCCGACCCCTCGCACAAGATCCATTATTCGTCAACTTGCTTGGTAAGGTCGACTCCCCGTGTTGGCTTTGCGTGCACAGTATCTATAGTGGTAAACCGTATTGTCTATTGAAACAGTAAAGGATATGCTGTACGACTACGAGGCGCGTGGGTGGTAGAGATGATCTGCAAGGACTAAACAAAAAGAGAAAACTGTTTTCAAGAGGAATGTTTTTTTGTATGCATATCTCCAAATGACAGCCCAGGCGAAATGACTCTGTTCGTTCCTATTACTCAGTGGACGTGTGTGCACTCGTGAACACAATAACATTGTCCAGTCTTACTCTGTGAATCCGCTTGACAATCAATGCCCTCCCCCTTCTAGCTACTAAAGGGTAGGCTTGGTCCGGGTGATCGCTAATGGTCACGAAAGTATGAGAAGGCGGCAAGTTCTGACTCAATAAGGTTGTTTGATTCTAAAGTTGTTGCCAAACAAACATAACAACAACTTGACAACAACAACAACTGCAAGAATGCCTCCGAGTCAAGATTCAAGAAGACTACAAATTTATCATCCTTTCGGACAAATGCCTCAAGATACAGCTGCCTGAGATGTAGTACTCGGAGAGGCCGTCGGCCCATCATCGTCTTGGTCTGCTGCGTCCAAGTCGTGTTTGAGGCGGAGGCCTGGCGGTCGCGGTAAGTCCCTCCGTGCTTGGATAATCGAAAACCGAGTTGTACATGACCGCACACCTGGATATCTCTCTCTGCCGAACCATCGATCTCAAACGTTTCGGTTCATGGCCTTAACCCCTACCCAGCGTCACCCACGATCCGATGTGGCGGGGTTGACCGGCGCTTCTGGCACAACCGACGTGATCGAAACATAGCTATCCGCGAAAGTGACATCCATGTCGAACACATAGTGCTCGCAAAGCCAGATCGCAGCTGCGCAAGGAGGAACCCGTTGTGAGGACCATCCTCGCGCAGTCCATACGTCCATACGAGCTAGTAATGCATGTTACGGTCACGTGGACGCGTTCGAGACTATAGCCGTTCGAGCTCATTCGTCCATTCGTCTTCTTCCAATCGTTCATTTCCATGGAGTTGCTACTTGCACTCAGCAGTTGTTGGCGGACTGCGATGAAGTATCTTTGGAGGTTTTTACTCACATCGCGCGAGGAAACTTGCACGCCTGCAAGCATCTCAATCACAACCTACGCTGGCGACTGTTACATGAATAGTGCAATTATGTACTAGCCAGAGCCTCGAATCGCATTCCTGCCTCGCACTGCCTACTATACAGTACACACAATGCTGAATACACTGACGGAGTGGGGAACCTAAATGGAAACCTGCATCCTACATTTTCAAACAGTATCATACACCCAAGTTGAGATCTGGCCAAAACCAAAGTGGTCCTGCCTCATCTCAGAATCCTTCGAAACTGAATTGCCGGGCTTCCTGGCCCTCGCGCGCCCACCCAACAGAATCCATCGTGAGCAGAGCGGACCTCAAGAAAAGTGACCCGTCCAGCAACTCTGCACCCTCCAACTCGGTCCCCTTAAAGTATCCTGCCGGGCGTGTGCCATAGATGGTGTCAAAGTGCGCAAAAGCACGCTGGATCTTAATGACGTGATCCATGGGATGGGCGATGGAGGATTGCAAGACGGGCAAGAACGGATTCGGGGTAAGGGTCGTTTCGGTGGTGGGCGGTCCATCCGCCACGGGATTCGCCGGGATCGACGGTTGTACCGCGGTAGTCTCCATAAACGACTTGATCCTTAGGGCTGGCCGACCACGGAGGATGTACCACATGAGAACAGAGACCAGATACGCACGTAGGAGGAGGACTTGGCCGTGCGGAGAGACGGACGTAATGAGCGACGGGAGGAAAAGGCTGGAGGTGACTAGATGCATCCTATCCAATACCGAAATCAGCCGAACGCATATGCATCAAATAAAGTCACACACAAGATGAAGTCGGATTGGTGGCCGCCGTTGTTTTTCAATCCACCGACTCCATAAACTATGGAGCTTAGCCAGACGAGTTCCTCCATCTTGCGTACAACTTCGCCTGGCTGGGTCAGGTCTACGGTCCACTGATCGGCATACTCCCTAATAAGAAGGTGATTCTTCGCCATGTTTTTGAGCATTTGATCAGCTTCCATGGGTCCCTTCAGTCTGTCGTCTTTGAGTATGCGAGCCACGATGTCGAATGCGTGTACGCTGTCAGACTTGGATACAGCAGGAGTACCTGTAGCATCCACCGCGTCCAAATGAAGAGACGAAAGACGAGGTACAATGTTCTGCGTGCCAATCGCAGCACCGGACGCGAAACTTGAAGGGGAAAGGAAAGGCCTGGCACGCAGTTTGTGAACTGCTGTCATCGCGAGACCTAAAAACCACTGTGTGGTATCCGTCTTGTATTATAGCGTCTCGCATCACGCACCTTCGATCGACATCCCATTGAGACCAAACTCAAGTCCATGACCAACGTGGATCCAAGGATGAAGGACGCCGCTAATGAAACGACCAAGCATCTCGGGTTGCTCGTTTGCATTTCTATCCTTCCGGAAGTTATATTTCTCCGAGAAGATGAACTCTTCGAGAGTGTCCACGACACCCTTCACGGAGACTTGCTCGGAAAAGAATGACATATATGCTTGGTAATATCTTTTATATGCGTCAGAGCGAGACGAGGCTACGAGTGATGATAACTTACCTTTCGTCACCCAAGTGATCAACAAAGTTATCCTCCGTGATGGGCTCAGGAGATTGGAACGCGGGGCGCTGAATTTGGCTATCGCGCTCATAGTAATCCCTAATTATCTGCGCGGAACCACCCAGGGCATATATTGCGAGGGCCCGATGTGTAATGTGGCTGCATGGCTCATCAGAATTGCTTTCCATGTGACATGAGATATGTACTTGTGGAAACCATCATTGTTGAAGAAGATATGATAACGTTTGTTATTATCTTTGAGGACGTGTTGGAGGGCAGCGAGAGAATTGGGGTTTGCACCCGGCAATCTCTGAGGACAGAGTGGCGAAGGGGGAAGGGATGGCCTGGGGAAGAGCTGGTCGAGGTTCAAGGATGTCATGACGAGGGATCGATCAGTGATCCAGCGACTCTTTATAGTTCACCATGTAACTACTATCAGCTAGCTGGGAATGCTCACCAATCCCCTCTAGTAATCATGGATGAATCTATGACGTATTCCGTGTCCTGTGACAGTTTTTTTTTCCCATTCTGTGCCGTCGCCGACTCATCATCCCGTCGGGCGATGCACCTAGGCACAAGATGGTCTTTGAACGCCTTCAATGCGGTTCACCCTTACGAAAAAAAGGAGGCAGGTGACGACTCTATTACTAGGGGTGTGGTTGCATGGCACACTGGCATGAACACTAAGTTATCGACGTTGTAAAGTGGAAACACGGGCATCGAACGACAATGAAATGGCACGTCGTCACACTGCTAGTAGTGTTAATGACGACAGGAAGGAAGAGCTTCGTGCTTGAGCTCGTTCAAGGTTCAAGATTCCACCAGGGCGCTCCGATGTCAAGCTCCACGACATGAGCATAAAGGTTTGGGGCGCGATCCGCACTCGGAGGGCTAGTCTCCTATCCTGTATCCTGTGTGAACTGCTGCCATTTCCGGTGAGTACTAGTGTGCGTTCTTGGGATGACTGAATCCGATACGCAGATGTCGTGATCTGGTACTCGTTCCAGGCTTCATATCGCCAGATCCGAGTCACGATCGCAATCGGCTGCAACGCGTATCGATGAACACGGCGAAGTGACGGTGGCTGTTCACCATCGAAACTTCTTTCCAGCACTCTTCCATTCCATCCACTTCTTCGAGATTGGCTACGCAAGGAGCTTGGTATGTATAAAGGCCGAGACTTACATATCGTCCCAGGCGCTTACAGAACTACTGGTGCGGTATTGATTCCAGGGGATGCCGTAAGGGACTATCGAGCGTTCGTGTTCATTTAGTGAGCTTAGGCGGCTAATATGGGAGTTGTCATGTGATGCTCCAAGGGCTGGAATTCCATCTGTGCACGCCGGTGTAAAAATGAGGCGTCTTGAAGCTGGGTAAAGGGCCCGGGATGCATGCGGTGATGAAATTTGACCATGATAACAAGTTTTTGCGTAGTGAAGATTTCATGGTCATCACAGCGCTCCACTGTGAACGGCTATATCCTCCCGGATTACAGTACATACTAATGGAGCAGCTCGAAGACACGCTCTCGCAAGGCGGTATGATCATCGAGCAACTCATGGCAGAAGAATTGATGTTTTACAGGGACAGTCGAACGCGAACGGAGGTCCAGAAGCATGTCTGGTCATAAACCCTGGTTCTAGAATCGCTCGTGGGCGCTAAAAGCAGCTTCGAGCCCCACAGGTCATCAACAGAACGATCAAGAAAAGGGTGGAAACGTTCCGACGGGTTAGGGCTGTGGGCATGACCTGATGGATTATAAGGGGCCACGGCAAACCACGAACGGACAACCGCATCTCTACCTTTCCACCAATCTAATACCTTACCTACCATGTCTCGCAGAGCGTTTTTGCATACAAATCATCGTGAGTGTGTTGACAGGACCATTCAAGTGGCGCCGCTGACGGGCATCAAGAGTCGAACAGAATCAATTTCTCACCTCAGGCTACTACTAGTAACGTTCAGCGAGAAAGCGCCGCAAATCAGATCGAGATAGATACACAACGCAGCATCTCATCAGTTGCTTTCCTCGCTGACGGAAAGCACATCGTGACCGGCAGCGCAGATGGGAAGATTAGGCGTTGGGGAGTGGAAGATGGTAAGGAGGTGGGGATGCCGATGAGCGCAGGGAGCCATATTTTCGACATCTCGGTCTCGCAAGACGGGAAGTGGATTGTGGATGGGACATACACCGGCTTGGTGACGGTATGGAATGGAGAAAAGTTTGACAAGACGACTGAGCTTGCAGCACACAATCGCTCGGTTTATGCGGTCGACGTCTCTCCAGATGGGACGAAGGTTGTGACCGGTTCGAATGACCAGACTGTTCGTGTTTGGTCTCTCTCTACCGGACAGCGACTTTTGAGCCCTCTGAAACATGTTTATACTGTCGTCGCAGTCAAATTCTCTCCAGATGGTCAACTTTTCGCCACCGCCACGAGGAATTGCGAGTCGGTTCGGGTATACGATTGTCGTGACGGGCGCCTGATCGTCGACTTCCCGGTCGAAGTCCGATCGCTCTACAACCAGTCCCTCGTATGGGCGAAAAATAGCAGACACCTCTTCGCCTTGTCCGGCGCAGGAAGCATCAATTGTCTTGATGTGACTCTCGGGAATATCACCTCGAAATGGCCCATTCACAATAACAGCGATCCCCAGTGTATCGCTCTGGCGAGCAACGGCACAGTCATCGCGGCTTCTAGCGGCTCCTCCGTCTCTTTCTGGGATACTGCAACGCAGAAGCAAATCGGGTCTACCGTTCAGCATTCAGATACCATCTCATCCATGGCGTTCTCAGCGAATGGTCATCTCGTGATCGGCGGAGGCAATAAAATGACTGCTCAGATTATCCCTGAAGCCCTTCCCCCTCTCCCACCTCCATCCGTTCCGCTCGCTCTTTCTACACCCCCTGCCCGCCTCGCCCTGCCTGCTCCCCCTTCTCCACATTCAGATGACCTTTACGACATCGTAAGTATCATCCACTTCTGTTAACCACGAACTACTCAATGTCCACGGCAGGCATCCCCAGTGACAGAGTCTCCGGCGTCCTCAAAAGCTAGTGCAGAAGTGGGTGATCCCAAAGAGACGATCAAGTTACTCCGCTCACACGCCGAGCGTTCAAGTACGTGATCCCATTGCTTCTCATATACACATCTCGTTGATCACCATGTCCGACAGATGACGAAATAGATCATCTCAAGAAGACTGTCCAGGATCTACGAGAAGATCTTACCACGTCTCGGCGTTCTAGTCAAAAAGGAGACAAAAAGATTATCGAGTCTCTTGCAAAGACGGTCCAGCAACTCCGCCAGGAGAAAGAGGTGCTCGTCCAGATTGTTCGTGCCCACGAGCAAAAGCACCACTGCGAAACCAAGTATGCCAACGGTCGCACGGTCGAGGCTTCTCTGGCTCTTACGAATTTCGTGGACAACATGCCAGAACAGGTGAGATCCAACAAGCTACTCATGGATTGGGTCTCCGGTAAGTTGTGATGTTGCTTTGTATGCCAGAGACGACGTTCAAGAATCCGGCCAATTCAGAGTTTGCGAATCGATGTGTGGTAAAGTTGGAAATAATCGGCGATGACGCAATGCGTGCCGAGAAATACGACGAAGCGACTACGGCTTACACTAATCTCTTGCTGCTGTGTCCGTCTGACCCTGATGAAGTGCTACTCAAGTGGGCGAACGCGATGACGATTCGTGGGTCGGCGAATGAGGCGCTGCGCGTTGCAAACAAGGTACAAATACTTTGTGTTACGGCCTAGGGTTCCCGACGTTGACATTCTTTCCGGCCCGCCGGCCCTTGTTCAGTTCAAGTTCCCTAGGTTCCTGGCCTACCGCGCGATCTGCGACGTGCTCGAACAGGACGGTCGCATCACGGAGGCTATCGCCTGCTTTAGACAGATGCAGAGCGAGTTGGGACCAGACACGAGTATTCACGGCGAACGGGCTCAGTGGGAACGCGGTGAGCACATTGTGTCGAGTAATGCGACCGACAATATTAATTGACTGAATACTATTATAGAATTCGAACAGCGATGTGCGGGAAAGTCGGAGAAGCTCGGCGATGCGGCGATGGACGCACGGAACTATAACAAGGCATCGGACCACTACATGAGTGTGCTGTCACTCGAGGACGTAGATCAGACGAAGATCCTAATCAAGTGGAGCAGAGCACAGGCGATGATGAATGCTTAAATGGGCATCGAAGGATACAGACGTGCCATCTGCAAGAAAATGGTCACGGGTTTGTCGTTTTGTGCATGCTGTATTTCCATCGCTGCTAGCCTGTCGTTTATGTCCATGGCGAGCATTTTAGACCTTCGGACAATTGCTAGACGGTCTCGTTTGATCGAGAGCTAATAGAAACTTTACTTGCGTGGCATTGTTACGATTCCAGTATTATAATTTATCTTGTTTGAAATCGGTGACATAATTGTGTGGGGCATGTTACATAATGATAATCGATGTAACATGGGGCTTGGACCCGACATGTGTGTCGATTTTCAGAGAAAAATTACCTACGTATATTAGTTGAACTATACGAGGGAAGAGCGGACACAAGTATCAACATCCCAGAGGAAGCTGAAACAACCCAACGTGTCGAGAGAATTCGAACCAAATTTCCTCCCGAATTTCTACCTCATTGCTTTCGCAACACAAGGGGTGAGTTCCACGAAGCCAGTCTTCGACAAAAGCACTCTGTGTGGACAACCGAGGGTCGCAGGTGTGCCATTTTGGATGCGAGAAGTCGGGATAAGCGGCAAGAAACGCGAACCAAAATGCCTCGCAGCCCCACATCCAATACTGGGAACGTGTGGGCACGGATGAAGTCAACCATGATTCGATTGACTGTTCGAGCTGACTCCAATCGTGTTGAGATTGAAAGTTGAAATTGGAGGGGAGCGGAAGAAACGGGACATCCATGTCCAAGATCGGTTCTTCAACGTCGGCGAAATCGGATTCATCAGTAACGCCCCACTGAAGGATTTCCCTCAATATTTGAATGCAGGTGGGGTAGATAACTGACATACTAACCTCATCCCAGAACTCGTAAGAACACATGTCCACGGTGGCTGTCGCGCAATTCGACATTCTCGCCGTTGCAAGTCAAGAAGGTAAGTGTGACACTCGCGTGACCAATCTATGTATTTAATTACCACAGCCACCACGATACGCGAGTTGACCCACCCTAAACTGAGTGAATGAACAAGACCGCGTCTGCGACAAAGCACCAACTCAATCCATGACGACGACCTCAAGCGCGACTGAGCAAGTCGCGTCCCCCTTCGACGTAGGGTCGGACGTCGACGAACTAGATGTCATTGACACGTCAACACCGAGCACCACAGTCGCCGGTGATGCGACCTCCACAGATGACGGTCACAAACACAATACCCTCCGAATGATACCTCCGCACCGTAACAAACGTCCTCCCTCAGAGAACCCTGATGTCACTCAGAAGAAGCGCCGAGTCGAAGACAAGAAGGCGGTGAGCATTCCTATAATATTTTCGTGCGCGAGAAGCGACTGAACGTGCTGTCGGTTCCGAATCTTAACTAGCTCACTATTGTGATCAATGCTAGGCGCGTTATGCTGGACGCTGCCAGGCGACGATGGCTTCATTGTCATCGAGACATTTTTCAGCCTCTCTTGCCTTCTACTACTCACTTCGATGCTCTCCACAAGGAGCTAGCGGGAAGTGAGAAGGTGACCTACGTTCCATTTCACACCTTGACGGAACAACCAGCATCAATTCAAGGTGGTGAGATGAAGGACTATCAGGTGTGTGTGTGGTGGTTATTCATGCCATTGCGGTATGTTGGGTCAGCTGACTTGTGGATGCGATGCCAAGCTGCAAGGGTTAGCATACCTTACATACATGTATAACAACGGTGAGTGTTTTTCTTCTCATAGGTAGAGACATATAGTGATGAACATCGATCTTGAAGGGATGAACTGCATTCTTGGAGACGGTATGTCTGTGTAAATACATGCTCTGTCGTGTCTCACACGGAATTTCGCAGAGATGGGCCTTGGAAAGACACTGCAGGTTTGAATAAAGAAATATCTGGTTCCCCTTGTGTTCTGATCGGTTTCTAGACCCTCTCATTGTTTGCGCACATCAAGGAAAACTCGAAAGGCCTGTGGTGTTTTCGTAACGACTGTGTTTAATAATTGACTGGTATATTCTCATAGGTCCTGAAGATCCTCACCTAATTATATGCCCGCTCTCCGTTTTATCCTCTTGGCAGAATGTTTGTACCTCATACACTTGCTCTATTGTAATTACTAACAACTTATTGGTGGTAGGAAGCCGCTCGTTGGCTGCCATCATTCAACGTCTTGCGGTATCATGGAACATTGTCCGAACGTGATCGTCTGAAAGCGGCGATCCGCAACGAGGAAATTAAATTTGACATCTGCATCACAACATATGAGTCGTACGTTTTAGATAACAACTGGTTCAAGACCCGGCGATGGTTTTATTGCGTCCTTGATGAGGGTCACAAAATCAAGAACTCCGGGACTCTGGTATCGGGAAAGATACAGGGGTTGGGTTCTCTGTACCGCCTAAGTATACGCGTCTATTGCACTTTCGTGTTTAAAAGGTTGGCTGATTCGTAATATTTTCCAGTTTTAACAGGCACGCCCGTACAGAATAACCTAGTCGAGCTTTGGGGCCTTTTGCACTGGCTATACCCCACAATTTTTACGCTTGCCTCTGAGCGTATCTTTCGGGAGTCTTTTAACCTCTCTAAAGGGTCATACTCTATTCCCACACTCAAAGCCGCACAAAAGCTTTTGGAAATCATCATGTTGCGTCGGACCAAGGATTCTGTGGAGATCAGTGTTCCACCACGTGAAGAGTTAACCATATTTTTGCCACTGACGGAAGCACAAAGGTTCTGGACATATCGATTACTAACTCGCATGGATACCCTGGACCTACAGGAGATATTTACCACGAAGCTGGAGGAAGGGCCAGACAATGATGGACAAAGGGAAGTTAGAGAACAGATCGTAACCCAGATGAAGCGGACCGCCAGTGGCGAAACTCACCGTAAGAACAAGTGAAGATTCAGATAGGCTAAGTTTCCTGACATTATTCACGCAGGTTGGAAGAAGCTTATGAACCTATTGATGCAACTGCGCAAAGTTTGCGACCAGTAAGCCATGTTTCTATGTCTCTTGTTCCTTGGTTTTCAAATACCTTTAGCCCATATTTACTCGAGGACGCATCACCGTCACCATATGTCATCGGAGAACACACCGTTGCTTCTTCCTCGAAGCTTATTGTCATCGACAAGGTTCTCGCCGACATTCTCCCGAAAGGCGAACGTGTTCTCATCTTCTCTGTACGTCTAGATCTAAGATTCATTTCAATACACCTTGATCTGATACTATGGAGATAGCAATGGACAAGGTGTGACCGATCTCCTCAATATGACTCATTCTTGACGATACCCTGGCCAGTATGTTAGATCTACTGGAAGATTTCATGGATCTGCGAAGCATACCCTATGCACGACTTGATGGGAGCACACCGCGTCCACGGCGTACCCTAGACATTAAACTCGTGCGTATCTGGTGGGTATGTTGAGAATCTCACGCTCAACTTTTACTTTACTTTCAGTTCCAGCAAGAGAAATCACGTAAGATGGTGCCCTGTGTTCATAATTATTTTCTGAGTACCCTTGTACGCAGCGTACAAAGTCTTCTTGGTGTCCACAAAGGCGGGTGGCCTAGGTCGGTGCCAATTGCAATTGCATTCACTAACACAGAGCAAACGCTGATGGGATGTCAGGCATAAATCTCACAAAGGCGTCCACAGTTATCATGTGTGACTCGGATTGGAATCCGCAGAATGACCTGCAAGCCATCGCACGGGCGCACCGCATTGGGCAAAAGAAGGTGGTCAAGGTGAACCCATGATCACGTTATTTCTATGCCCTTGGACTCACTGGGCTACAAGGTGTATCGGTTGATCTGTGAAGGGAGCGTCGAGGACCAGATGCTTGACCGAATCCGTCGCAAGCTGTTCCTTTCACTCAAGGTTATGACCTCGAATACTTCCTCTGGTGCCAAGGAAACGGAGGAAAAGGCGCAGCAACTCAAGATGGACGAGCTGATGAGCATCTTGCGCAAAGGAAGCAGTGTCATTTCACGCGAAGAAACTGGCTTGGATTTTGCACGCTTTGTGGGTGCATCGATTGACTCCATCTTGGCTGAGTCGAGGGCGCGGGAAGGCGTAAGGGATGCATGGATGAAAAAAGATCTTGGCACTGAGGGCGACGCTAACAAGTCCGCGGCCGATGCGGAAGAATCCAGAAAACTTGTTGAGAGTGCCGAGGAAGAGGAGCGCCGGCTGCTGAGTGGCGTCGCCCAAATTCAGAGTCGATTGTTCGAGGGTCAGGTGGTCAATCGTGCACAGAACAACCAACAGATCGCTGAGGAATGGAAACAGCTACAAAAGCGTGCACGAATAGATCGACTTGTTGAGGTCGATGGCATACACGTTGTAGCCGAACACATGGGATGCGATGAGGTGAGCCTTACCTACGTAGAAACCAATTACCTTGCTGTGTTTTGTCATCGGAAGAACCGTCCTCAACAATCATTTTTAGCTATTGAATGAGGTAACACATCTTCCCCAAAAGCGATCATGGGCCAAATACGACTCCGAAGATTGGTGCATCTATTGTAGAGACGGTGGCGAGGTGGTCGTGTGCAGTCATTGTCCTCGAGGTATGTTTCTTTTCTATGACGTTCCCATTCCCACTCCATCGCCTATGCCGGTCGATTTCCTTTTGATGCTGATGTACTGTTCCCTTCCCAAGTGTTTCACTCCAAGTGCCATGGCATTACACGTGCGCAGTTGAAGAAACTCCCAACAATCCCGTGCAGTCAGCACGACTGTACTGAATGCCAACGGAACACCGCGCAGTCCGGTGGAATGCTATTCCGGTATGACATATTCCGCGATTCTGCTCTCTTTCTATCTTGGTTATTTGCTAAATTCGTGGCTTCCTCGAAATAGATGTCAGACATGTCCTAAGGCGTTCTGTGAGGACTGTCTGCCCGCCGGTGATATCGATGCCGTTGGCGATACCCTGCCCGAATTGTACGTCACCACAATTTAACTTGCCCGCCTGTGTGTATGTGAACCCTTTTACTCACTCATGCTTTCTGCGCGTCCCCGCGAAACGCAGTGTATTGCTGGGATTCGGTGCCCAGAGGACGGCATATTACATACGCTGCCATGAGTGTCATGCTCTATGGGACCAAGATCCCGCTGCTTGGAAGGCTTGGGAAGAGGAGATGGCGGAAACGCAGCAAAAACTCAAGGCAGCTGTTAAGGCTGAATACAGTGAATGAATATTTGATGGTCTTTGCATTGTACTTCACGTCCAGGAACAGCTTGAAGGGAGAACGCTTACAAAACCATTTCTCACTTTTGTATTCCGGATATTTTATCGTACTGCTTTCACTACTGTTACAGCACCGCCGCTATGTATGACCACCTCAACAGTGGTGTTGTTTGATTTTCGTCTCTTTCCCTTTGTGCTTTGTAGAACATACGTTACAAAATACATCCACTCGAGGTAATCCAACCTGAAGGCCCCCCTGGCAAGCCGAAACAGAACACGCAATTTAAAAAGGCTGTTCGGCCAAAATATCAGATGTCTTGACCACCAGCTCGGCTGGACCCTTCAGCTCGGCCGCAAAGTATGCCTTGGCCCCGCCTACCCCACGGGAGCGCACGGTTCGCACGACGGCGTCGTACGCCTCCGTGTTCGAGGCCCTCTCGACCGTGCACACAAAGTCCCGCTTCTTGTTGTAGATGAACAGCGGTGCGAGCCCGGGCGCGGGAGAAAACGGGCTAGCCTGGGGTACCTGGATCTTGATTACCATGCTCTTGCTTTTGTTCCCGTTATCATTCCCGCTTGCGAGTTCATTTTCGACGTCGACGTTCCCGCTAAGACCTGGCCTGAGCGGACGGGTGGACGATGTCGCGAGGCCGGCCACTTGGCGTGTCATGTCTGCGCGGGAGATCGTGGTCGAAAAAAAGCCTCTAGAAGATCCCCCGCCGGGTACGCCGCTATAGTTTGGTTTGAGCGTGACGGTTGTTGCCGCAGAAAACGAACGACATTCCGGTTTGTGGGTCTTCCAGTGTGCGCCTGCACCCGATTTAGGCAGAACGCGAGCACCAATCATTTTACTTGAAAAACTAAGAGAGAGAAAAGACCACACACGTTGACATTCGGTCGAGCAATACCGCACCACCCGACACCTCACACACTGCTTCAGCCCGCTCCGCTTGACTTTGCACTGCTCGCACCGCTTTTCCTCCAGCAGAGCTACCTCTCCTCTGCGCTTCCGCTCCCACCGCTGGACGACGGCCGTCACTTCCGCGCCGAATATCAGGTACGTCTCGCGCGGTGAATCACCATTGGCGTCGGGTATGTCGAGGTCCGCACCGTGCGCCATCAGGAGGTCGACAATCTTGACGTTGCCGCCCGCGAACGGGAAGCAGATGGGCACCTCGCCATACCGTGTCAGCGCGTTCACGTTAGCACCATTTTCTAGCAGGAACTTGGCGATCTTGACTTCCCCGTTTGGCGGAGTGCACGCATGATGGAGTGCCGTGTGCCCCACGACATCAGGCGAGTCGACAGGAGCGCCTGACCCAATGAGGTAGGTGAGCACGTCAGTGTGTCTCATAGGCAGAGCGTTCAGTGGAGAGCCGGTTTTAAATATTTTCGCGCCGAGGACGGTGAGGGAGATGAATCCAAGCTGGAAGGGTGTCTGTGTGGTACTTATATCTGGCGCGGTGCCAGACTCGACAGCCTAGAACAAGCATGGGTAAACGAGACTGGAAAATTCTGGAGATAGAATATGTGACGACTCGGAGGCATGCGCGATAGGAAGCACTTCGATCGCACCATAAAAAAGGAAAAAAACGGACGAACCTGTTTGACTGCATTGTAGTCCCCGAATGTACAGTCTCGCAAAAACGTAGAAAGCTTGTTAGGATCAAATTTTTGGAATTCTGGGGGTAGGGGATATCGTCAAGATTCAAGTGACCTCAAGGCATGTGTGTGTGAGGGGGTGAGTGAGGGGGGCCATGGGCCAGGGCCGGGTTTGATAATGATAACGATGGCGGCTCATCGACTACGATGATGGTATTGTTACTCACGCGTCTGAAACATTTCGCGCAGTGTCTTGCTGTTCATATCAATGCTGATAAGTCCTGGCTGGTCGAGAATGGATCTCATTTCGGGAGTGATGGACAAGCCTCCATCTCCGTTTGAGTCTTTGGGGGCTGTCGAAAGATTAGTACACGAGAGGTTCTCTGCGGAAAATCCGACGCTGACGCATGTTCAAGCCGTTATTGGCGTGGTGATGTCGAATTATCGTTGGATCCAACGACGAATCAGCGCTCCCATATATGTTATGTCACATGCGGTAGTTTGCGGTCGGCTCTTTCGGGTCGGGCCGAAAGAGCCGAATGCGGTCAAGGTCATAGTTTTACTACTCTCCAGTGGGGCCATTGCTATGCAAAGACATGGTAATATACTAATGTATTCGTGATGCCCAATGAAAGGCTCAAGGTTCAAATTTCAAACTTGAACACCAGAGTCTTTCCCTTCGTCGTACGGTACCGTCATGGAAGTGATGTAAATCCTGTAACGTGTCCTGTGTTGGTCGCGTGCCAGTGTGCGATTTCGTGCTAGCGAATGATAGGCACGCTTGTAGTATCCCAATTGTCGCGTGTTGGTTGCGGCGAGCGTCGCCGAAATGATCGAGGGAACAATCGTAAGGAAAAAGTAGCTACTTTTTCAACATGCCAATTTGATGGCCTTGGAAAAAAACATTTGCCCGAAGCCGCTCGCCGCTGGAATACACTCAATCGAGCACCCAATGGTGTGAGCTTTATTGAGTGTGGCGTTTCTAGAATAGGGTATGACATTGGCAAGCGAGAGAGAAAATGGAAACAAACTCCCAAACACGCCATGGTGCCACCATCATCGTCTATCTTCGAACCTACCATGTGCACAGCAGGTACGCTGTGAGGTACGCAGCCATTTAACGGAGGCGGCCGTTTGCATTCCACGTCATGTCGAAGCGAGGATGATGTCCAAACCACATGAGCATTCGGCGTACGCTTGGCACTTGCCTTTCAAATGTAAAGTCTCTATTAATCATACCAACGGGAAAAGTTCGGGAACGCAGCTCAAGAGGTTGGGGATGGTGTTGACATCGGAAAATTATGAGTCCCATCGGTCCGTGCTTGTCCGAGTCTTGCATCTTGGGGTTTGGCCATTGGGAAACTGCTAGTTGGCAAACGAGTTGCTAACAAATAACAAATTGATATCATATTGCAATCTCCCTATTATGTGGATTTCCAAAAGGTCGTAACGCTGTCATCCGCCAATGTTACTTGATCAAATAATCACGGACAAGTTGGAAACCGGCCGTAACGTCGGAAATGGTAATGCGTGCGGGCAACGGGACCGGACCGGACGACTATGAGCCACGGGTACTAATTGCCTATCGCCACAGCGGATATAACGAGACACGGTGGGTATGCCAATGGGCATACACAAGCATCCTTAAGACCTCGGCTGCTCTGTCTCTATTGATTCATGAGAACCGAAGTCAGTGAAACCAACTCGCCGCATAAGAATCTTGGCAAGTTCATAAGGGGATTTAGAATATTGAATGTGAACTCCGATATATGTCAATGGCGAGGTACTACTTTCGATTATGGATGGGCTATGATTATCTCAGGGCATTATCGAATGTTTCTGATGCTAGAGAGAGTCAGCAGTCATGCAAGAGTAATACATACAGTCACGCATCACTGTGTATGTACATGTTTGTTTTTATGCTCTAACCTCGTCACCCGTGCCTCTTCGACCTGGCACGTACCTACTAGTAATGTGTATCCCATGACTATGGAAGGGGCAGGGGTGTGACTAATGTATCATGTGAATCACAATTGACAGCCTTTAGTAACTGACCAGAATCTCGGTTCTGACTGGGCCGACTCTGGCCTCATGCTGTCGATCCATACGGAATCGAGACGCGACTCACCTTGGGAGCTAGTAGCACTGGTGAGTATGACAGTGCTGACCACCCGAATAGCAGATAGGTCTTGGCGTGCGGACGCTTGCATGGACAGCGCACGTCTCTTCTTTCTTTCCCTTCTGTTGGCCAATTCTGCCATTCATGTCATATTCGTCCAATTTCCCCAGGCCGCTATCTCCGAATGAGCGACATTATCTCAGCGTCAATCTATGATTTAGCACGATATCCTCTGGCAGCGTGTCTACCCAAAATTTGGGGTCCTACGTGCTCTACATGATTGACTCGGTCATCGAGGAAGGCCGACTACCGCGCCATAAATCGTGAAACGGACAGCGTCTCAATGGGCAATATCCGAGTTAGAACTCCGCAGGGCCGGAATGGTGGTGCTACACATCGAAGCTCATTGATGAGTAATGATGTGATTGATGAAGAGGGAGTCCTAGAAACAGGAATGCTTATCATCACTGGGTCCCAATTCATCCAGCTCAGCAGGAAAGTTCAAAAGGTGAGTGGTACAAATCTAAATCAAGAGAGGCTCTCGGAGTCCTTCACTGTCACGGGGAATTCTAATGTCCAGAACCAATCACTTGAAATGCTGACTCCATATCTAATAGGTAAGTGTTCTAGGCGACTCCGTAAAATGACAATCTGGCTATCTGGCAGTACCTGCGATGAACCTATACCGGGCATGTAAGTATGCATTGCTCCCATTCACTAAACGGTTGCTGAGCCAGGTGCATAGATGATTCGTCCCTAGGCGGGAAAACCATCGTCCGATTGTCCAGAGTCTTTCGATTACAAAGCGTTGCCTGTGTGCTTATTCTGATGGGCACTGGGAAAGGTCCACTAAATTATCTATCTCTGCTTGCTCGCATATCCTATATCCAGCTATTTACGAGAGTTCCCGCGAACACGCATGATACTCTGATGAATCCAGCCGTAGACAATTTATGTCCGGTGCCTGCGCACAGCTCATGCAGATAAGGTTTGTCTCATGTCATGTTTCTTTTATCCGCGTTTGTAAGATCTCCGTCCCCATTCATCTGAATCAAGCACTGCGACCATGCCATGTTCACGGCGTCTATTTCTTTTCCTCGCCTGTTGGACTGATCACCGATCTGATCTTTTCCTCTCTAGGGATTTTGATCCCTGGCTATTACATTACCCGATTCCCCATGATGAGGTATCACACGTCCCACAACACTTCCATGCACATATAAAGGCACACCCGAGAAAAAGAGACTCTCGATCTTGCATCTTGTGCTAGTAATTCAATATGCCCTCAACCGTCATCCATACTGGACCTCCCACCCATCCTGCTCTCCGTAAGTGTCAAGCAATAGTTGCTTGCACAAACATCCTCTTTCTCATTCCGTTTGCTAGACGTCCGTGATGCAAAGGATGCCCATGTTCTCCTAGAAGCCGCTAGGCTCAACATGCTCCCTTTAATCAGGCGTCGGCTTACCACAAACGAACGCGAACAGCTGATTTCTGGCAACGTCTTTGTCTGGGAGGAAGCAGAAAATGACGGTGGCTTGCTGCGTTGGACTGATGGAAGAAGATGGTCAGTATATTTTGTCACATGGTTTCTCGACATCATGACTTGATGCACGATGGTCATTGAATAGGTCACAAAGCCGAATGCGCGGAGACTATCTGTTTTACGAAGAAAAGATGGAGGCCACCAAGGAGGAAAAAGAAGCGAAGGCGGCTCTCAGGTAAAGCACCTGGTCTTTTTACAAGCACAGTCTACGATTAGATTTTGACTGACGCTCGACGTTCAGGGCTCGACGGGCAACTGATCCACTTGCAGCGGCGCCTCCCACTAACAGGCGAAAAGATTGCCCGAACCGTCCAAATGGGCTCACGAAGCAGACATACTCAGCGCTTGTATACCTCCCTGGGTTGAGTCACCCACGCAAATGGCATGTGGTAGCTTACTTTACAGTTAGTCATCTGTTTCCGATCATTCTCCCGCAGCGCCATATTTCATCTACTTTTTCTTTCTCGCTTTCTAGGCGGACGATTACCAACGACTCCCTGTCATCGAAAACTATGACTACCTTCGTAACTTGCGAGTCCCGCAGGGCATCTTCGTGTCCAGCAAAGCGAATGCAGTGCGACATGAACACTATCCCATGGCCGACTCGAGAGAGGCCCATACCCTCTCCCAATATCCCTCGCAATTGGATACCTTAACTCACTCCTCTAAAGATTATGCATTTTCCTACGACGTTCCATCTGGCTCAGCGTCACCCGTTTCGCCCTCGTTGTCTGGACCCTTGTCCCCGCCGCAGCATCACCATCTACGTCCTTACTCGCAGTCTCATCATCATCAACCCCATGTATCCTTACCAAGCATCTCTGTCCTTGCTAGTCCCGCCCACTCACACTCGCATCCACATCAATACTCCAATTCACTTCCAGATCCATCGCGCACGTCGTCGTCATCCCACCAGATCTACCTAAATCATCCATCTCCAAGCAATTATGGTCCACTGTCCGCCGAGGATAGGCGGGTCTTGAACAGCTTCCGCGTGGTTTTGTAACGCATTTGTTGGCTGAGTGTACCTGATCGAGGTATCTTCCTTGTATTTCTTTCATGCTTTGTATGATGCCCTTGCATCATTGATATTGTTCGTTATATGGTAAATTAATTGCGTACCTATCATCCTTATTGCTGTAAGTACTTAAAGACAAGAATTACGAAGGGTCCAGAGGTCTGCCAGACTGAGTACACTAAGTTGGTTCCGTGGTGCTCGTTAGTCTCAGTCGATCAGGTGGTCGGTTTGACCCTGACTGCCAGTGGTGTTTCTTGTTGTTCAAGATATTGATATTATGATGTTTGTGTCCGTATAGGGAACAAAAAAAAGAACAACCATCATTTATTTCGTTCCGCAGCTCCGATGGACCCATGCTCCTACACAACCGTGACACATTGTTTTGTTTTTGTGATAGCCGTTTCGCTTCTAGTGTGGGTATCTACTACAGCTTTTTTTCATCGGAGCTAATGGCTGCTTTTGTTCTATTTCACCAAAGGCTCGGGTTTTTAAGTCAAACCCTTCGAGTTGGCGCGTGTCCACGAGGATCCTTGAATGGACGGACCGGTAGTGCCGACATTTGGCCGACGTTCTCATGAAGTACAAAACTTACATAAAGATGCCCTTGACACGACGAAAAACCTCGACGCGCGGGCCGGTCTTGGCCTGGAATCTCCTCAGCGCCTGCCGATAGCTCCGTCTTCATGCCGGTGCGTTATAGTTCATGCCATATGTTCAAATTACAGTTTACTTAGGTTCCAGGTGACGTGGGTCTCTGGCGGCCGCCTTGCTAGTCGTCCCTTACTCTCCCTCATAGAACAATGACGCGCGGTCATAACCTGCTGATCTATTCCCTTCTCGTTTGTGGTTGCGATGAACCAGGAGGTTGAACTGGTGCCACAGCCACTTATGATCGTGAACCATGACTACAATGTCTACTCTGGTCGTGCCGGTGGTTTTATAATCGACGACTGGAGGTGGATCTTGACTTCTGGGAATACCGGAGAGGCCTGCAAGAAGGCGAAGAAGAAGAAGAAAACAGTGAATAAACGGTAAGTGTCGCCACAAGGAAATCACATGGACCAAACGTCGTCAGGTTCTGATCACCTTCTACCCGCGGATCGTGGATTCAGGTAGCGTCGGTTGTGTTCCTTTAAAAGTCTTAAAGAGAAATACATTGGCCAGGGTCCAGCCTGCGAGTGATGCTTTGTCGCACCGCCTCATCATGATGCAACTGGGATAACCGGATAAGCTAACGAACTCTGTTTGAATTGGTGCTGGAAGCGGCGTTTCATGTCAGGGGAGTGCCGACCCAAAATTCGTGCCACTGGGATGCCAACTTGCGAGTGTGACAGAGGGGTGACTTGATGTTCAGCTGGGTACATGTGCTACTACGCCACACCCTTGCTATCACGGAACGTCGATCGCTGAGAAGGCTCGTTAAATCATCACTGAAAAGGTCCCCGCACACGCCGCATTTCTCAACATGCGAAGGCAATGCCATCAGAAGGAATCAATCTGAGGAATGAAGTAGTATCTGGACGACTAGTATCGATCAAGAGATAAGGAAATCTCCCGGCAGATGTCCTTGGGATGTAACATTCCGATGTCCTGCTTTAGTTCCCTCTTAACGTATCTTCCCTGTTGAAAAGTCGTGTGCCGGGAGCGCAACTTGCGGGTGAGGCGTGACGACGCGGCAGATGTTATTCGTGATAGCGGACAAGATACAACACGGAGTGTGGCTACGAAATAATATAAAGTGTTATGTAAGCGGCAGCGCCGGCGTAGCGTCGCGGGCAAATGATTCTATTCTACAACATTCCCCCCATCGTAGCCAAGGAACCGAACCACGCATAACGACCCCGCGAAGGACTTATGCATATGTTTTCGCTTTGGTTCTAGTTTTCTCCGCCTTTTGCGATCACATGATGATTTGATTGAATGCCCATGCAAGACCCATGTTTGTCAAATTCGGTTCACCTTACAGAAAGAAAAGAAAAAAGGGCTGCTGGCATGCATGATTGCTATTCCTGTCTCTCCTATCTGTGAACCACTGTCTTGATCACATAGTACTAAGTTTAAGGATCGAACATCACATGGAGCTCAGCTTCTCTCAGATCCGATATCTGATATGGCTTCTAAAGATGCTGACGAACTGAATTCTTGCGAGGGGTCTCGGCCATTTGAAGTTTTAGGGCAATCGAAAGCGTCAATCTGGTATGAAAAACCGAGTGGCACACACGGGAAATCTCCTCCGTCGGAAGGAGTATGAAATCCCTGGAAAGGACAGAACGTCAGGGCAGATGTGCTGGGGAAATGATATGACGGCCCAATCCGCTGAGCCACCGCACTCGAGGGTCCGAAAATGCTTCAAGTTGTCATTTATATCTACTGTAATGCGAGCTGCGTCAATGATGAGGAGGAACAAATAAAAAAGACCCGAACCGACCGGAAAGACCATATCCCACAGAAAACCGTACCCCTGTTTCGGGTGACCGGCGATAAGACAAAGAGACAATAAATTTAATTCGCCAATCATCATCGTCTGTTTGCGGAGGCACCGTTCTCTGGTACCGTTTGCTGCATGCGCTCCCGACTCTTCGGGTCATGGCAATGGAAGTACGCCGCGTCTATATCTATTTGTCGTAACCTAAATGGCAAACCCAACCTTGTGACGGGGGGAAACAGAGCCAAAGTTTTTATTTCCGTCTCTACTACCTGGACGTGCGAGGGGCGAGAGATGGATCCAACTAGGGCCGGAGACATGATTTCTAACTTTGCCGACAGTGAATCTGGCACAGTGGCACGCTGGACAGCTGGACCGACTGGTTCCGTTGGCTGCGAGACTCAGCCAAGTTATAACAGGGAAACGTCGACTGCAAAGGGTATCCATTAGCCCTCTTCTACTACACTCCGCGATGGACAGTTTTCCAGAAATCCATATGATATATGGCTCCCCAGATTGGCTTTTAAGCAGCAAGTTGCAACACTGGGGCCAGCTATCGCATTTGATGGTCGGCACTTCTGCTATCTCTTGTTCGTTTCCGTAACAGTTCTCATTCTCTGCGCAAAATTGGAGCGCAAGGTTGGCTTTTCTTGAACCGTGGTTCATGGTCTGGCCGCTATTGTAAACCTGTGATGTGAACGTAGTAATATATCTAACTCCCGGACTGATTCGAAGCCCATTTTAAAACGCCGACACTCTTTCGAAATACAAGTCGACAAGCTGTTTCCTCTTCGAACAGGAACGACTCATCGAGAGTGACTTGGCCGACACAACAACAATATAATGCAACACCAGGCTTTCGTACTATACAAGCAAGGTCGTTCGAAGTACAATGGTCACATCAACCAGGACACCGACCACGCACCAAATATTTCAAGTTTCTCCATGAACAAGTTTTTTGCCTTCTTGAACTTTCTGCTCATCGCCGCTCATCTTACCTGCTAGAATTTTCATTTCCCCTTTGACCATCGTAATAAATGTGGGCTTCTTCTCGGACCCCACTGATTCCTCTGTCGTCGCTGGCAAATCTTGTGTGACCTGCTGATTGTCGCAGATTGTGGATTGGTACTCGGCTGCACTGGCCCCCGGCGGCGGAGGGTGCAATTGCGCAGGATGGTAATCTCCCCCGTAACCCCCCGCACGTTTCTGTGCAGTTCCTAGCTCCTCTTTCCCTCCAGCGTTGTCCTGCGACGTATTCTTTCCCGGACTGAACTCCTCCAAAGGATGCCTAGATCCTCCAGTATCTGTCCCTCCTCATTTGATCAGTTGCAGTGTCATGAAGAAACGACTTTACAAGTCACCGGGTTCTTCTGCGCCAGTTGCTGCGCCGCTATCAGCGACGTCAACCGCCTTCTGTTGACCAGAAGCTTCCTGAATTTCTGTCTTACTCAACTCCTTTTGTGACTCGACGTCGGTGCCGGAGATATCCGAAGGCTGAGAAGCACCTGGTCCATTCTTGGAAAGCGGAGCATCGGATGATATTTCCCTTTCCTGCTCCTGGGGCTATGTTCGCGGAGGATTAGACATCCTGAGCACCAATGAAAAAAGAACGCGACAAAAGATAACGATATTCGGGTTCCCAAAAGAATGGATGCCAAAATGTACCGTGTCGAGAAAGATTTATGCGGCGATCGCTTAACGACACCAAGTTAACGGTACTCCGAAACTTCGCATGCACTCCAAGAAAAAGCGTGGATGAGGACTCATGAGTCATGTGAAAGCACAAAAAGAAATCTATCAGCTTGTTGCAAATGTCTTTGGCAAAGGAAACCCGATCAAAAGCCTCGTGTGAGGCTACCACAATCCATACATACTCATCCCAATAAAGAGTACAAGCATATAAGCTAAGCACCCACCTCATTGTTCCCAGCTAATACGGAGGGTTTTATCGTATCTCCTCTCTGGCGAACAGATGTGGATAGACGTTCTTCATTAATCTGTTCACGTTCGTCAGGTAAAAGAGCAACACTTGATTCCGAGATATTCCCCGGGAGTGCCCCAACACCACCAGTGTGTTCTGAAGGCTGAGCACCCTTTAACTCGGTGCTAGGTAAGGAAACATGCGGATCATCTGCATGCTCCCCAGGAGCTAGGTGCCACCAGTGTTATTCAATGCCTTACAACTTAGGGGTAACTTACACCAATACGAGGACACCGTATTCTTGATGCTCTGAAAAGTATCTCCGACTGTTTTCCCTACCGGATCCCGCACAACTGATGCGCCAACGGATGACTTTTCCTTCGTGGGAGTAGCCGTCTTCGACTGGTTGTGAGAACGAGATTGTGCCTCGAGCTGCTTGGGTTCGTCCTTTGGTGGTGGGGTTTCCGGAAACCTTCCGGGAATGTCTTTGCTGGGAGTGGAGCCAGGGGTGGATGCAAGGACGGAGTCGACCCATTCTTTCGATGGTGCTGCGACGGACGTTGCTTGCGGGGCAGGTTCTGTGGACATTTCGATACAATGGATGGACGTCAAGGAGATCGCTTGGCCTAGGCCGGGTGATGTCATATATTTCATTTTAATTTATGACGTAATTTAGTGCTTTGGTTTTATTTGCTCACACAGCCACATGCTTGGCAGCAACCTTGGATTCAAATAGTGACAAATACATATCAACAACAGGCCTTCTTTTCGTCGAGAGCAACCACAGAATTGGATTTCTGCATGAATGTTTTCTTTGATGTGTACACATGCACTACATTCAAATCCATATCACTGTTTTATTTTCCATGGCGGCCCAGTGATTTACTAGCCATAAGCATTGCGAAAGTCTCTAGGTGCGCTGACAACACGGCGCTGGAAAATCCCACTACAAGATCAGGGTTATATCACAGAATCGTCTGGAGTCGGTGACGAGGGGTCGACGATGAAAATGTTGCTGCCTTTGGTGTTAATAAACGAATACTACAATGGGTGGTCAAATCGTGTGATCAGAACATGAACAAGGGAGAAAATTCAGAGAACACACCTCTACAAGAGCCGTCTGTTTTCCCCTATTGTAGTTCTGATACACGAGATTGACCTGAAATTTTGATCAGCACATTCGTCAGATAGCTGAAATCGCGATACACACTTCTGACATGAATGGTCGCAGCCCTGCAGCCTCCAGCAATTCCCACCACGACAAAAAGTCCTCAAACTTCTTATCCCATGTATGAATCTCAATCAGGAGTTGGCCAAAGGGAACCGGATCGCCAGATGCGATATAAGGCTGCAATATTTGCGAGAGAACCTCGAATTCCCATCCCTCCAAATCAATCTTGAGTATATCAATGTATCGATGTTCTATAGGACGATGAGACCAGTTTATATAACGAGACTCGCTGCATTAGACATACTGTTGATGTCGAGAAGCGTCTTGAGGGTATATAACTTATGTTCTTCGTTTCGACCGTGGGCATCGACATTTCCCAGACCCCATGGCTGAAAGTGAGCACGGCTGTCATGTTTGATGCTTCCAAATGAGTTGGAACGATAATCATAGCCCCAGACTTCGCAATTGTGAGTACGTTGGAGGAGTTCGGCCTCGAACGATGTCTCATAGTTCATGCCTGCCAAATGCCCTCGTTCCAAATACAGGGCTGAGAATATGTCGTGAGACTCACCGAATGTATATACTATGCAATCTGGCTTGTGCTGCAATCGAGAAAGACCGCAAGTCCACTTGCCTCCATCCCCTAATGACCCAATACGCTCCATTTCGTGTGGACATTGAAACGCCGGAGGGAAAAAACTCCCTGGCGAAGAACTTTATCAGATATTGTTCGGGTCAGATGCACACTTAAAACTCACAGACAGTGTAGGGAGGCCAAGGTTCCCTATCGTCCGGAAACCTGAAAGAAGGACATTTGAACCAGTTGGGAGAGAGTGATGGATGACTTACATCTGAATATCCCGTGGAGTTGGACCAAATTTGTGTATCAGCTTTTTTCGGTCCTCGACGGTCTGCGAGTAGACCTGTTCAGTTCGCTCGAGTCGTCCTGGTAGTCCGTCGTCTCGTATTGAGTTTTCGTACAAGTCGGGCCGATACGAAGACTGGTAGGGATTAAGTAGGTATATCGTTGCTAAGATGACCATCGCTACGATGATGAAATATCGGGGATGTCGCTGCCAGACCAAAGGCATCTTCAGGATTGTCGAAAGGATCAATAAAACCAAATGAAAGAGTGAGTGTGCGGTTCTTCCCAGGTGATTCGTATAGAAGGAGACGTGTGGATAATGATAGAGGTCGTGTACAGGATGTGATGAACGACCCACTAATTGATTTAAAAGAATATCTTCAGCCTCCAGAGTCTCAAAACAAATATACCATGGCGACTTACCGCAGCTCCAGAGTTTTTGCTAGTGACCAGAAGACGATATTAACAGGGTGTAGCCCGTTGGTTGTGCATGAGCAAAGTGACGTGGGATAATAAGCGACAGGTTTCACACCGCAGACTGCTGCACAGCGGGCACTGGTTCGACAAGGTCAGGCAACTGATTTGTGCAAGGATCATATTTCTAGTGTATATCTACCCCTCTGCCGAATGAACGAACGCACGGTGCCTTTTCGAACCCCAACAAAACATTATCCTCGAATTTTCAATGACCGTGCTGGAGCCTGGAAGTTGACATTTGGAATTTAATTTATCTAGCTAGACGCCACATTCGTGGCGATGGCCTCCTCTAAAAGTTGAGCTCGCTACCCCCGGAGCGATGGGCATCGGAAAATTGGCTGGGATCAACCCGCCCCCCGATTACCAGATCTCAGCCACAGTATTCCGAGGACACCTACGTCATGCATTTGGTCCGATTCGTTTCATTTCATCCAGGCTGTCGGACGAGTAAGTAGGTCGAATTCAGACGACTCCTTTTTGGTACTTCCCATGATATCATAGGGAGCTGTTTGCTATGGAGATTCATTAGAACAATCCACCTGACTGCCGTCTTCTTCAGGGTTTTCAGGCCAACTCCTTCTCAGAAGCCGTATGCCACTTGTTGGCATTCTAATCTACCTCGCACGCAACAAGAAATGATGTGGTGAAAGTGCCCGAGACGTTAACAAGCGAACATGATGTTCTCGGCGTATTATCACAGCCGATGGAATCCGACTACAAATGTGGCACGCCTCGAGGCATCCGACATGGTTCTGCGTCTTCCATTCTGCACTAGCTGAGGCGAAAAGGATGTGGCTATGCCATTCATCTGGCCACCCCTTGACGATTTTGGGCGCACGATGTACGAAATGTGTGTTACACGTGGGTCTATCCGGCAACGAAGCGGAGCGGCACTCCATTCATTTCGAAGCGCACAACTGCCTCGTGTCCGTCGGCTCTCCCACATATAATTCCAGCTAATTGTCGGACACTGTTGCTCCCACTTTCAGTCATTGACAACCATGATCCACTCTGCGCGTTTTGCGTTGTACATTATCCTGGTAAGCTCGTCAAGTTCATGTACTGCGCTATATAATCAATGTGGACCTATAGTTTCTTTTCGCAATTGTGGCGATGGCGTTGAGTGCTGTGAGGTTACATTACACCACTCACATACCCTCGTATGATCCCACAAACAATGGAGTTCAGTTTTATGGTAAACGTCTCACTTTCAAGCACTTTTCTCTCGTCGCTGATCGCGAGACAATCCCAGACCCTGTGGTCGTTGAGCTCTTGGTGACGAGCATCCTTACTGTCTTCTGGGCACCATTCGTGTAAGACCAGTTCTGTTCGTGACTGTATTCGCCAGTTCACCGTCAGATCTAGGGCTCGCACTATCCACAAGAGGCTCGAACATCGCTTCTTCAGTTCCTTCGGAGCAGAGCTTATCGGCCTTTTTGTTTTCTGTATCCTCTGGCTAGTTGGTGCTGCTGTTGCCACCGTGAGTAGCCCAGGCGTTCTGATGAACCAGTTCGTTGACAAGTCCGATCCATAGCATACTAGCAACCCCCCAAAGCTCGATGTTTACTGGGGAGATCTGTCCTCATGTTGGTTCTTCTGGGAATGCCGAACTCTCACGGCCATGCTTGCCTTTGCATGGCTCAGCTGGATCGTCGTGTTTGCTCTGTTTGTGACATCGCTTCTTTTCACAATTGCGAACAAGGCGTTCCGTGACCCTTTGCACGGCCGATGGGACCGCCGTGCAACTCATTATGGCGATACGCCCATGCGCAACTTGCCATGAGGCTTGAATTCAGGACAATAGGAACGGAGGAACGGCGCGAGGAAGCACGATTATGAAATGAGTAGATAGAACACGAATCTCACGATATTGCTTTGGCTGCTTGGGACGGATTCTGTTTCGCAGCCTATTTATTGTAGTATGATATAGTTTCCAATGGCGAGTCCCCGCCAAGATTGTATCTTGTCCGGGTCGTCTTAGATAGGGTTCCTTGTTGAGCTTTGGCAGTTTGCAAGTCTGGGACTAGTCACTACTATCATATGACTGAGAATTTTATTTGTGCGCTGGAGTTCTTCCGAATTCTTTCATCTTGTTGAAACCCATGACCCCGGGCCAGATATACCCTGCCACTCGGGTTTTAATGCACACTGTAGCGCAGCAGCAGCTAGCTCCACTCATGACGCGTCGGCTCTTCCTCTCTGAATGCTCTGGACGTCAGCATTCAAAAGCTGAAGATCAGTATACAGTCGACTCCCTCCTGACGTATACCCCTC
>JBBPME010000170.1:0-44025 GCA_038090155.1 Rossbeevera pachydermis
GGCTAGACTGGGAATTGAACCCAGGTCCTCCCTATAGTACTGGGATGCCTAACCACTAGGCTATCTGGCCATTCCCTTATTGTCTAGGTGTGGATTCACATTCCAACATGCCCTCTGAAGCCACAGCTAGCATGTTTCCAACGCTCATGACTCTCAGTCTCTCTGGACTCTCAGTCAAGACAAGCACATGCTGCCAATTGCTTTCTTAGGGGCCCAGATTACATCAGCGCACACAGGGCTCATAACCTGTTAAGTCACTAAAATCTGGCTAGACTGGGAATTGAACCCAGGTCCTCCCTATAGTACTGGGATGCCTAACCACTAGGCTATCTGGCCATTCCCTTATTGTCTAGGTGTGGATTCACATTCCAACAGGATTTGCTGATGAGGACGAGATGTCGGCGAGTGGAACGAGTTTGAAATTATGTTATGGTTCTAGGAATCAGTCAGAAATCAACTTACGAGGATCCGTCGAGACGACTCGAATAGAGGCGTATATTCAAGGATAAAAAGTGATTTCAAACTAAGGAACTACAATACATGAGGATTCGAGTTTATATACTGTTAACAACGTGTCGTATGTGATATCAACGAAGTAGATAAGATAAGATGTGAATATAAAAGAAAAGAAATGTTACAAGAACAAGGATGAAGCTTGTGCTCATCGTGTTGGAAGTGTATCAAGGATAGTTTCGACTCACAAAGGGTATGAAAACAGAGATGGCTGCAGCGACGAGGGTGAGCAGCTGAGGTTGGTCCATTGTGGTCCTGGTGGACCTTGCACGTCCGTGTGACAAATGCATTACTACAGCCACGTCTACCCTTTACTTCCGAGAAGTCGCATGCAGTCGGCACCATCAAATAGCGACTGAGTACGAAGGCATAATGATCAAGTTTAATCACGTCCTCGAATCTCATCTTGAGCAAAACGGATGAAACTGTATTTGAGAACAGATTTCTCCAAGTTGAACATTGGGGATGGAACAATATTGACGATGGAATGATCCTGAGATACCTGGTTCGTTATATTAGGTGAACTCCACGCGGTTAGCTCCTAACCGCGTGGAGTTCAGGCCGGGCCGGCACAGCACTAGTTAGGAGGTAGGTACCTCCTACGGGACCCCATGACACTGACCGAAATGACCCGGTTGCGGTTGCAAAATGATTGATCACTATTTCTTCAGTTCGTACCCATGATGCGGCGCAGATAGTTATACAATACTATATTAAAGGTTAGCATACTTAGCGCTAGCAAATCCTTCTGTCCATTCTCACCTATTTTGAATGCGCTTCACAATCTTCACACCAATTGTTGCAATGGCTATATTGACGGTCACAACGGCTGACCTTTTAGTAGAACGAAAAACCAACAAGACCACCATACCGTTCACTAAACGACACTCGCTATTCAGGGCTAATGACATCGTCAATCTAGACGCACTCTACTCACATATTGAATTAATCGACACGTATGTCGCATCAACTGACTCTGTATGTGCTAAAGGATCATTTTTATAGAAAAATTCAGCGTGGCCTCGAAAATTATGAGAAAAACAAGGGAGTTCCGCACCCTCTTTCTGTGAAAGAGATCAAGTCCGACCCTCTAAACTTAGAGCGCGCCGGTGTTAGCGCCCCTTTGACAAATTTCCAAAACACCGTTTGGTATACCACCATCTGGATCGGTACTCCTGCCAAACCGTTTACTGGTGCGTTCACTCAAGTCCATGTAATATATGTACAGTATGTCAACCCTTCACGATGTCCGCCACAGTCCAAGTCGATACCGGTTCTAGGTCGGTGCTTGCTGTCAGCCTCAACTAGCTTGTTTGCTGTATTTTATGCAGTGATCTCTTCGTACCAGGGCTCAGCTGTTCGCATTGCGGTGGACACACAGAATGGGACCCCAAATCGTCTGAAACCTCAAATGATAAGAATTTGGGTTTTGGGATTGGATTTGTAGATGGAGACTACGTCTCTGGTGACCAGTACACTGATATTGTCACCATTCGTGGTCTCACTGTATGTTTTATGAATGTCATTGTCATCGATATCACTTCTGACCGGCGTATATTAGGCAGACCATCAGACCATTGGTGTTGCGATAACATACTCTTCTGGCATGGAAAACTTTCCCCCAGATGGCATGTTGGGATTGGCTTTTCAGTCAATCTCAGTGTATCCTGACAGTCCCCTATTCGAAACGCTCGTCAGTGAGAAAAAGGTGGAAGAGCCTGTCTTTTCCATCCAGCTCACTTCTAGTGGAGGCGAGTTGTACCTTGGTGGATCCAACGCAGACCTATACAAAGGTGTTATCGCCTATACTGATGTCACTGTGGTGGTGAGCTGGAATATTAACGTCGGCGAGTGGACGTGGACAATGTATAACTTGTTTGGCTATCCAGGGATTCTGGCAGGTTAACATAGAGAAAATTCGGGGCAATCGCAGAATACTCCTGACAAATATAGCTGCCGTCATCGACACCGGTGCAAACTATATTATTGGCGATCTATCCAGTGTTTCACGTCTACACACAGCCCTTGGTGGTAAGAGTGTCGGGAACCGATACTATAGTTGTGAGTACCAGTCTAGTTCCAAATTGACATTTCGTGTTCACCGATCTCCTGTAGTCCCATGTAACAGTTTTCCGACTATAAGCTTCGCCTTTAGTGGTGCCGGTAGGACATTCCGGATTCCTGCGTCTCTCCTAAGGGGGGCACCGGTTTCTAATGGTTCGCCCGATTGCTTCAGTGCGATTATTAGCGGAGGTAGACGCAGTGAGTTAACATAATTTCCGGGAGTGATTTTCCAGTGCCTCATGTTACACCGTCCCAATCCCCAGCGCACTGGACCATCGGGGCCCCCTTCTTAATGGGTTTCTATGCGGTTTTCGATTTTGGCAACAAGCGAGTCGGATTTGCGGACCCTGCCACTTGATGCGTTGCGAGCAAATGGAAGAGTTGTCGTCATATCATGCTCAGGTTTGTTTTACGAAGTAAGAACTAGTGTACATGAAACGTCAAGAGGTTGTATCGATTCCCAAGCGCCTTTCCGACTTACAGCTCACCATACCATACAAGCATACCCATCCTTTAAACCACCTCCCTTTCCAAACGTCTTGCGTATATCGTCTACCAGTTCGCTCGATCTTTCGTGCACTACAAAGTGCCTGTTACTGTCATCAGGATGCTCAAATTTGGCTATGATTCGCACCCTTGGCGCCACCCTCAACTTGAATCCTCCATGATGCTGAAATCTAACTAGCAAAACTGGCGTGGTCCAGTGGTCCGAGAGCCGGCCCCACACAAATATGTGGCAAACTTGAAAGAGCAGCTGAACGGCTTGGCTACTAAGGAATTCTTTCACTGGCAAAACTATGACAGGTCGACGTCCGCCTGTTAAGAAACGTCTCAAACGATGACGAGCGACACACGAAGAGTGGACGCAAGTAAATGAGAAAACGTTATACCGCCGTAACTAGGCTCAGGTCGGGAATGGTGTCAGTGAATGTTGATCCCAGGTTCTTAATCTATCATCGGGAGGAACTCCGTGGCCTCGTCAGTCCAGAACTCGCTAGCTAATTAAGATGCCACCTGCTTGCTGATGGCCAATTCCGTGGGCCCGCCCGTGAGTGGCTTGTTATCCTGCTGGAACACACTTTATTAAGTTGAACATGCACTAGCAGGATGAATAGAATTTAAACACTCACTTTTTGCCCAAGGCCCGTTACTACTGCCGTCCGCGCTGTGTGATGCGACAGCTTCAATTAGTCATCAAAATGGAGCTGAGGCGATTCAAGTACATGACATGCTACGCTACAAAACAAAACTCGTAGTTTTTGAAATACATCGAATCCACGAACTCTTTCTGAATGCTCAACATTTGCCATTCAAGCATACCCATCCTTTCCGGGGACGACACCATAGGCACCTCCCCCCTTTCCAAACATCTCTCGTAGATTGCTTGCCAGTTCGTTCGGTCTTTCGAACGCTGCAAAGTGTCCACCGCTATCGTTCTCAAATTCAGCTACGATTCGATTGTTTCGACGAACCCAACTGTAATAACGTTACCAAAAGCAATCAGGTCCTTGTATTGAAAGGAAAAGAAATAACTTACGCCCTCGGGGCAATAACGAGTTCCTTGGGAAAGAATGAAGTGCCCATCGGGATTTTCGGATAAATGGGTGTTATGGACCACGTCCCTTCACCTTGCCGAGACTCAAAGTAAATCCTCACAGAGGCAGCTGGGCCCGCGCGAGAGAACAAGTAGATAGATATCCACGTCAGAATTGTGCGCAGGTCAATATGGCTGAGCTTGCTCTGCTATGTCCTCACGGCTTACCCTCGTCGTCATCCCAAGGGTAATTATCCGTCCAGTTGTGCAGCTTTTCATAGATCCACGCAAGCAACCTGACTGGACTGTCAGCCAATGAATAACCAAGGGTCTGAGGTTGGGTGCTCTGTTCCGCAAAGTAGCCAAGCCCCCACTTCTGGAACCATTGTGATCACGCCAGACCTTCTTTTTCTTTTGCAGTCAGTCCTTTGACCATGAGTGATGGAACGAGAGTGGCTCCCCTCCCCAAACAAAGTCGGAGGTAGACCGCTGTGATATTCCTTGAGGGATAACTCCAATAAATACTGGATGAAACTCACATCGGAAAGTTCGTGTGCCAGGCCTTGACATGCTTGTCGCCATATTCGTAACCCATGTATTGAGTGATCTAAAAAGATTCAACGCTCTATGCTGGAGAAAATTATCAAACAAACATACCGTGTGGCCCCAATCTCCACCCTGGGTAACTAAAAAACAATGTTAGTCTGCCGACAGGAAAAGGAAGTTATCACACCATATTGATCGTATCCAAGTGCCAGCATCAACTTGTGTGCAACCTGTCACAAAGAGTTATGAGCGGTGCCATTATATATAAAGGAGAATATACCTCAGCGTACTGCTTTACTACAAAGCCTTGCTTTCGAGGAGCCTCAGAAAATCCATACCCAGGCAAACTAAGTGCCACCACGTGGAAGCTAGGATGATCGGGTGACGAATCAATCCGTCAGTGGAGGAAGCAACTTTCGGGCTTCAAAGAAACTTCAGGGTCATATGCACTCGGTTTAGCTAGCATCAAAAAACAATACCAGGGCAAATACATACAACCGTGACAGAAGAGAAGGGGGATCGCGTTTGCCACGGCACTCTTCTTATGCACGTAATGGATGTTCAGCGTCCCAAAATCGTCGACGTTGATGTCTGTACTGTACATGGGCAGCTCGTCGTTGAGGTCCTTTTCGTGTTTTCGCCAGTCATATCCATTTCTCCATCGCTTGACCAGTCTCTTGATGTCGGCAAGAGGCACACCGTACTTCCATTGGGCATCCTCGAGCTCGTCTGGGAAGGTGACAAGATCCAGCATTTTACGCAAAATATCGAGGTCGGTGTCTGGAACAGATATTGTGAACGGTGGGTGGACCATCTTCACTCCTGATAGAATACAATCCCTGTCCTGTGTGGCGGGAATGACTTTTAACCTATTTTGTGTCCCAGGAAGCACTGGTTTTTTTCAATCTCACTTGGAACGTGAAGGCTGTAGCGCAATGTGGCAGGGGATCCAAGTGAATATCGGCTACACGAATTTCAACGACAGTCGCGGTGGAGCGCTAAGGAGAAATGCTTGTGATGCTTACTGTGCTAAAAAAAATTCTACGTTTTTGCCGGTCGAAAGTACTCCTGTCCAACGCCGCCTGACAAATGGTTGGTGCCCGAGTGTGACCGCTAAAAACTTGAAACAAATGACGTCGGCAGACTCGGAGTCCGGGCCGTTTTGAGAATTTGAGAGTCGGACATCTTGTCGCCGCTTGCCTTTTTCACTCACTATCACCCCGCAGATAAGTTCGGTTCAGCCAAAGTCCAGGACTGGCAGTCTTCTCCCGTCCTCACTCGCCATCGCCGTTGCTTGGGCCCATAGCAGTTCTATATGTGATTTACGGCTGTTTCGACCTTGCTTTATTCTGGCCGTATTATGCATACATATCTACCCCTTGCAAACAGAAATGGAGACAAAGAAAGTGTCGCATATAATTGTAACACACACAAATTCTGGTATGTCTAAATATTTTAGGTTGATATACACATGTTGAAGTGGGCTGGCGCCATCATAAAGATATCATACCCGAATCATCCTGGTCATACTATCAAATTCTCCCTAGTTTCATTCTTGGTTGTCGTTTCAACATACCTTTTTCGTTTCCGTGCTATCTTCTACTAACCCGAAGGTGGCGAGAAGATAACTCCTCTGCCCAGACTGGTTCCAATGGCCGCCACGCCAAGCCATCCAGCGCGCTCAGTCGGGATTTATTGGTCGCGTTTTGGTAACTATGCACTCACCATCCTTTCCCTGTCTCCACGTTGTAATTGAAATTGATCGGTTCGTTCCAACGTGGGTTGGCTATGACGTGAGTGGATCTCTGACAGTTACGTTTCATAACCGGGGCTAAAGAGTCAGATTTGATTCCCTGGTGGGATCCAATATCTTCTCTGGAGTTCATGCAAGTCAAAAAGCCAAGGCAAATTCCCGTTTCGACACTCCTGCTTTTACTGTACACCCGTCCTTTCTATCTGACTTGCAACACTCTCCAGGAGCGAACCCTAGGCCTGCAATGCCACTCCACTTCATCGGCCGCGAGCGGATTGATCCTCGACCTCCACCGATTCCGCTCACGATCTTTCACGATGCGCAGGAACAGCGAAGTAGGCAAAGAAATGGCAGATACGGGGGACCAGCTGTCGTCGGACATTGGCATAGAAACTGAGCGGTTCAACGGAGGGGACCGGATTTAGACAGAGTCGATCGAGATAGACACGGAGATGGTCAAGCGACAGCCGACAGACGAGGTTACCGGAGAATTTGACTATGAATATGTAGCATCCGTAGACCTTGGTCCCGACCTTGGGGAAGGGTGCGGTACATATATTGGATTTTATTGCAACCTACCAAAACACCCGGTGTTAAAGCTTAGTTGCTTGGGCAGAATAGAGGGCAGGACATTCCACTACATGATGCTGTTGGGCGCGGCAGTTGAATATTCAATACTAATGGCAAGCCTTTACACGATGCTCAATGAGCTTACTCTTCGATTTAGTGGACATATAGAATAAGGTACTCTTGCTACCTCGTACAGGACATGCAGGCATATATGAAACTTCAAGAAAGTGGCTAGAACTGAAACTGAAGCTTGGAATGGCATTGAATCCTTGTATGGGCACACTTCAGCGCACCAAACCCAGCAACTTACACGACGCCCACGCCCACTTCCCGTCTACCAAACGGAGCCCGTTCCCAAAATACTCTATGTGCTTCAGGTTGCTGAGAGAGACAAAACCAAGCTTGTCGTGAAGGATACGATCCATTTTGGTCAAGTTTTCTGGTATGTTATGTAACGCAGCAAACACGAGTGGTTCATTGAGTCCAGATATATGAACATGAGGAGATACATACCGTCCAGGGATAGGTCAAACTCTGAGTCCTAGAGAAAACGAGAGGGGAAATGATTAAGTGACCGTGTTCAAGTCAGATACATGGGCATGAATCGATTCACCTCCTCGCGAAGAAACATTCCACTCAGCCGCAGCGTGAATGAGTAAAGCGAAGGAAGATCCTTCCAGATAGGATTATCGAGCAAGCTTTCCACGACATCTATAGCCAATGTGCAAGCACTTGTCTCATCGACCAAGAAATGAAGCGCCTGGAGGGATCGTGGCACTTTCTCAAGGACAACATCCAGCTTTGGCATGTCATATGCGTCGAAGGCATCGTCGGGCACATCCTGAAAAGTACAGAGCTGCAACTCCGTGATGACAGACTGGCGTAGCCAATCTGCCTCTTCGATAGTCCAGAAATCGATGCAAAGCGTGCGCAAGCATTCTATGTCGATGAAGGCAACGATCTCAGGATACCCGCTGGTACATTCGATCAGCTGGAGTTGAGATACTTTCAGCTTGAGACTCTTGGCTTGGTTTGCGAAAATATGCATTTCGCGAATTGCAAATCCTCAAGCGATGGTAGCGCCCCGAGCATGCCCCAGTACCTTTCGTCCACGATACAGTTTACAAACTGGAGCTTGCGGATATTCTTCATGTGCAGTATTGCGTCGATGCACCTCTTCTCTAGGTCGCCCCAACACTGCAGGAGGCGACAGCCCCTCACTGACAAGGCAAGCGCAAGCGCAAGAGGCTGCTTCTCGGCGATCTGTGATGATAGGATGGATCCAAGTGACGATTCGTATGGGGAAATCGAATAGTGGCAGTGGTATGAAATTTCGGTTCTAGAAAATTGTACGAACTCAAAAATCCGTGGAAGGCAAATGTTGGCGAAGAATCTGCAAACGCGCGAAAGCTTGGATAAAATCTTGAGTTGCTGTGGCGCCAGGGTGCTAGCGGGTGGAACAATTGCTTCGATTATGCAAAGGAATATCTCATTGGGCATCGTGGGCAGGCCTGCTACATCTGGGGTTGGAGCTGGACAAAGTTCAAGTCGATTAAGGGTAGCAAAACTGCCAAGTAAACTTGAACTCACTTGACCACTCAAAGAGAGACATGGCTAGAACTTCACGGTGAAAATCAAGCGCGCGGCGGAATAGTCGCGTGTGTCTGCGCGTCGCACGGCGTGGTGAGTTGAAATGCCCTACGTCACAGGTTTGCAACTTATCAAAATCCCAGACATCGATCCGAAGCCGACTGGTTGGCGCTCGCGTGTAGCGTCGGCTTAGTCCAATACCGTTCCCAGACACTCAAAATGAATCATGAGCCCCCTCGCTCACCCAGAGCATCATTGTCTACTTACCAACTTCCCTCTCGGAGATTTCAGAAAAGTGTAAGCCCATGGAACTGCAAGGGTGATTTCTGCTTCCAGAGTAGTACACTTGTAAAATCGCACAAAAAATAGACATCCTGATATCCTAGATACCTTTCCGACATGAAGCCATAAGTAGTTCAAGTTCAACTATACCCATCCTTTCCAGGAATGACACCGTAGGCACTACCTCCCTTTCCAAACATCTTGCGTAAATCATTTGCCAGTTCGTTCGGTTTTTCGAACGCCGCAAAGTGTCCCCCGTTGTAGTGCTCGAACTCGGCTACAATCCGATTGTTTCGCCTAACCCAACTGCAAGAACATGACCAAAACCAAATCAGGTATTCCCCTTTGCATTAAATCAGGTACTAATAACTTACGCTTTGGGGGTAATTATGATGTCCATGGGAAAGAATGAAGCACCCATCGGAATTTTCGTACGGATGGGTGGTAAGGAAAGCGTTGCTTGCCCTCTCTGAAATTCAAAGTAAATCCTCAGAGATGCAGCTGGACCGGCACGAGAAAACAAATAGATCGATATCCACGTCAGAACTGTGGGCGGGTCAGTATAGCTGTGCTTGTTTTATGCCACATGGCTTACCCTCGTCGTCATCCCAAGGGTAATTATCCGTCCAGTTGTGCAGCTTTTCGTAGATCCATGCAAGGAGCCCGACAGGACTATCAGCCAATGAATAACCAATGGTCTGAGGTTGCGTGCTGTGTTCCGCAAAATAGCCACTTCCTTTGTCCTGGAACCATTGTGATCGCGCCAGACCTTCTTTCTCTTTCGCAGTTAGACCTTTGACTACGAGTAAGAAGAAAGAGAGTGGCTCCTTGAACAGGGTGGGAGGGGGAGCACTATGATATCCCTTGAGGGTTAATACTCATGAATAAATAAATAAACATTGGATGACTCACACTGGCAAATTCGTGTGCCAGGCCATAACATGTTTTTCACCGTATTCGTAGGCCATGTATTGCGTGATCTGAAAAAATAAATTGACTACTCTGTGCTGGAGGAAACTGCAAAGTGAACATACTATGTGGCCCCAATCTCCACCCTGGGTGACTAGGAAATAATATTAATATTTCGACAGAATTCACAGGAAGAGGAAAGAAAACATCACACCATATTGGTCGTATCCAATAGCCAACATCAACTTATGCGCAACCTTTATGGTGCAATCAATAATTGAATGAACCACATATAAACGAGAACATACCTCAGCGTACTGGTTTCTTGCGAAGCCTTGCTTCCGAGGGGCTTCAGAAAATCCATACCCGGGTAAACTGAGCGCAACCACATGGAAGCTAGGATGATCGGGTGACGAAGCCGTCAATAGAGAAAGCAACTTTCGGGCTTCAATGAAACTTCCGGGCCCTGAGCTACCTGTTTAGCTAGCATGCGAAAATAATACCAGAACCAATACATACAACCGTGGCAGAAAAGAAGGGGGATCGCGTTTGACACGGTACTCTTCTTATGCACGTAGTGGATGTTCAACGTCCCAAAATTGTCGACGTCAATGTCTGTGGTGTACATGGGTAGTTCGTCGTTGAGGTCCTTTTCATGTTTTCGCCAGTCATATCCGTTTCTCCATCGCTCAACCAGTCTCTTGATGTCAGCGAGAGGTACACCGTACTTCCATTGGGCATCCTCGAGCTCGTCTGGAAATGTAACAAGATCTAACTTTTTACGCAAGAGATCGAGGTCGGTGTCTGGAACAGATATCGTGAACACTGTATGGGCCATCTGTAATCGGGATAGAAAAAGACAACCTGGGTCTTGTCCCAAGTTCAGCGAGAAAGTAACGTTTTGGATGTGTCATAAGATCTCACGATGATGCACTCGCTTTCTCGGTTGGAGCGATGAGTACTTACTGTAGTAAGTAGGGGATCCAAACAAATATCGACTTCACGAGTCGGATATGAAGCGACAACAGTACTGGTGTAGAAGCGCTGAGAGGGAACTTTTTATCCACACACGGCAGAATGTGTCCGATTTCTGAGAGAGACGTAGTTAATGAGCCCCGCGACAAGCGGGCGGAATCATCCTCAGCATCCATATCTGGCGACGATGACGTATTATGTAGTTCGGAGATTTAAAAAGCCGGACATCGGTCCGAAGCCGATCTCTTGGCTGAATGCTTGTCCCCAGACGCTTTGCGCTTCCCCGGAACACTATTTTCTACCCGAGTGCTGCATCTTCCAGTGCGTACAATTGATACCGTCCCTGCCCAAGGCTTCCTACTTCTTCGTAAGTTTGACCACCATTCTTCCTTTCGTCCATTCAGACGCTTTATCCATAGATGACAATCTATCAAGTAACGGCCTTGGCAGCGCAACATGAGCATTGAATGGAGCAAGCACAGTTCCGATGTCTATCATTAGTGCTTAATTGTCTGTCTTTGAGATATTTAGTAATGGATGTACCTGCCCGGGCCCTAACTCGTCCTCAGGATTTCTGCATCGAGGACGGCGAATAACGGCCCCGCGTGTTCTGGCGCGCAAGTACGGCAAAGGACATGTCCACGGAGGTCACCAAAGAGTTGGGTTGCGTAGGGTTATCACATTGCATAAATTAATTTTCGTATTCCCTTCAAGTCCGTCAAAGTTCCCTATCGACCTATCCCAAGAAAAGGCTCTATCTATCTGAGAGGAAACGTGTAAGCACGTGGTACTTCGAGCTTCAAAGGTGATTTCTGCCAGACAGACATTCTGATGTCCTAAACAGCTTTCCGACCTGGGTCATATAGGCAATTCAAGCATACCCATCCTTTCCAGGAACGACACCGTAGGCACTACCTCCCTTTCCAAACATCTTGCGTAAATCATCTGCCAGATCGTTCGGCCTTTCGAACGCCGCAAAGTGACCGCCGCCGTCGTGGTCGAATTCAGCTACGATCCAATTATTCCGGCGAATCCAACTGCAAGAACATCACCAAAACTAAATCAGCCAACCCACTTTGCGTTGAGTAAGGCACTAATAACTTACGCCCTTGGGGTGATAATGACCTCCATGGGAAAGAACGAAGCACCCATCGGAATCTTTGGATACAGGGGTGAAGACGCAAACGGCATTTCACCTTTCTGAAACTCAAAGTAAATCCTAAGAGAAGCAGCTGGGCCCGCACGAGAAAACAAATAGATCGATATCCACGTCAGAACTGTGGGCGGGTTACTATGGCTGAGCTTGCTTTATGCCTACAAGGCTTACCCTCGTCATCATCCCAGGGGTAATTATCCGTCCAGTTGTGCAGCTTTTCGTAGATCCATGCAAGGAGCCCGACAGGACTATCAGCCAATGAATAACCAATGGTCTGAGGTTGGGTGCTGTGTTCTGCGTAGTAGCCACTTCCTTTGTTCCGGTACAATTGTGATCACACCAGACCTTCTTTCTCTTTCGCAGTCAGTCCTTGAACTACAAGTGAGAGGAAAGAGAGTGGCTCATTGAACAGGGTCGGAGGTGGGGCACTGTGATATCCCTTGAGGGTTAATACTCATGAATAAATAAATAAATATTGGATGACTCACACTGGCAAATTCGTGTGCCAGGCCATAACATGTTTTCCACCATATTCGTAGGCCATGCACCGCGTAATCTGAAACAATTGAACACCCTTGCCTTGTGCCAGAGGAAATTATCAAGTAAACATACCGCGTGCCCCCAATCTCCGCCCTGGGTGACTAGGAAATGATATTAGTCTGCCGATAGGAAGAAGAAAAGAATATATCACACCATATCGGTCGTATCCAAGCGCCAACATCAGCTTATGTGCAACCTTTCCGTGGCAATTAATAATTGAATGAACCACATGTAAACGAGAACATACCTCAGCGTACTGGTTTATTGCGAAGCCTTGCTTCCGAGGGGCTTCAGAAAATCCATACCCGGGTAAACTGAGCGCAACCACATGGAAGCTAGGATGATCGGGTGACGAAGCCGTCAATAGAGAAAGCAACTTTCGGACTTCAATGAAACCTCCGGGCCCTGAGCTACCTGTTTAGCTAGCATCAAAAAACAATACCAGGGCAAATACATACAACCGTGACAGAAGAGAAGGGGGATCGCGTTTGCAACGGCACTCTTCTTATGCACGTAATGGATGTTCAACGTCCCAAAATTGTCAACGTCGATGTCTGTAGTGTACATGGGGAGCTCGTCGTTGAGGTCCTTTTCGTGTTTTCGCCAGTCATATCCATTTCTCCATCGCTCGACCAGCCTCTTGATGTCAGCGAGAGGCACACCGTACTTCCATTGGGCATCCTCGAGCTCGTCTGGGAAGGTGACAAGATCCAGCTTCTTACGCAAGAGATCGAGGTCGGTGTCTGGAACAGATATTGTGAACGCTGTGTGGGTCATTTTTAACCGCAGTAATGGGAGACAACAGGGGAAAGGAATGTTTTAAATGCGTCAAAAAATCCCACGGTTTACTCGCTTTAAAACTCGGCTGGACGCTGGAGCCTTACAAAGTACTGCTAGTAGTAAGGGATCCGAACGAGTCGCTTTGTCGCCATGAGGTGACAGTGTGTGAGCGCTGAGAGGAAACGGTTGGTAGATTGATAACATAGCAGAATGCATCTGATTTCAGAGAGATTCCCCTCTAGCAGCGGGGCGGAACGGGGGCAAAGTCTGAGAAGCCAGCATCGCTTGCCATGCCGCTATTGGGCTGTGGGGAAGGATATCCATATTTGGCGATGACGTATTAAGCAAGAAATGACATTATTTCGGGTTCTGAGCGCAACGGCACAAAGCAGTCGTTATTATTACAAAGTGCGGCTAGTGGTGTAAGCGTTTACAATATTGTTGTGTACGAGGCTTGGTTGTCTGGATGCGTAGGTTATCGAGATTGTGATAGCCTCTTCCATGGACACCTTTCCAGGCACTGCAGTCGACGTGGGGCGGTGCCAGTAAGACAAAAAATGAATCTTACGAGAGGTCAGAAAGTGCGCTCAGCTTGAACGTGCACGGGTAGGCGTCGAGCGCATGTGTTACGAAAACGTGCAGTGTCGTAGACGACGTTAGCAGGAGGACCCAAACAGGTGCCTCTGATCTCGATCTAGACACGTGGCGCTGTAGATCTCGATCGTGAGATGTGAATCTAATTGAAATGAACCAGAATTTGCTCGTAGCGTTTTCCTTTTACTCACACTTTTAGTTCCCTCTTCTTTCCACCTTCGAACGTCTCCTCGTCCTCGCATCCTCTCACCTTTTTTTTTCTTCTTCTTTTCTTTTTCTCGTTCAACCATGAATGTATCTGATCTCCTTCAAGATTCACCCTCTCAGCACCGCAGACGGCCCACTGCGCTCCAGCACGAATCCCCTCCTCCAACCCAATCAACTCCGGTATCTGTCCCTCCCCCGTCTCTCTCTCCCCAATCCCAGCACCAGCAACAACACCCCCATCCTCACCCTCCCCCGCCCCCATCCCAACCACCTTATCCCCCGCACCCCAACCCTTACTACCCACCCCACCCGTTCTCTCGACCAGACCCTCCGATCCACCGTATCACCCCACGTCCCCCGTCCCAGGTGCTGCCCTCCCCAATCGATCCCACTCCTGCTATGGCCAGCCTACAGCATCCTTCTCCTTCCTTGCCACCTCCTCACGTGCACCCTCCCGCTTCCTGGGGTCCGCCACCCGCCCCGCGTCAGGGGTCCTCCTCCCTTGCTGGCCCCAATTTGGGTCCCGGCACAGCGTCACTTCATGCTCGCACATCCCACCACCAGCAACCTCCACCTCAGATCAAACCGGCTATGCCCGGCTCAGGTGTGTCTCTTTCCATTCCCTCCTCAACACAAGCGCTGATCTTTTTCTCACCTTCCCCTTTTATTCCGGCGTTTGTGCGCCTTTTTTTTCACCTCTTCGTAGAACGCAGTCCTGTCGTACAGCGAGCACATGCAAGCGGTAGTTCGACCCCCTCCAATCTCGGTGCGTGTTCTCGATCGTGCTGTTCATTCACACGCGTTTTCATTTCGTGTCTCCTCCTACAGCCGCCCATTCACCCCCCTCAAAGCCATTGCTGACGACTGCAGCCGGTGTCCTTATACTCGATAACCGCACAGTCGATGAACAGATGACCAGACCCCCCACTCAGTCCCAAGCCCAGGCCCAAGCACACGGTCCATCTTCCGCCCACACCAGTCCTGGCGCCACATTCAAGTCTGCTAGAGATAGAGAAAAAGAATGGGACCAGCGCGAGCGTGATCGTCACCAGGAAGACATCGACTTCTCTCGTCATGCAGCCAGGGATCGTACCGTCCCCGGTCCCTTTGACAGAGAGCGAGAGAGGGGTCTCCCTTCTCCACGCGAACGTCCTCCTGCATCCCCCCATGATCGTCCGATCCCTTCCACACACGACCGTCCTTTGCCTCCCGTACACGATAGGCCGATCCCGTCTCATGAGCGCGACCGCCCTCCGCCCCATTTGCATAGAATGTCACCCCTCGCCCGCTCGTCCCAAGCACCTCCACTCCGAGCACCGGCACAGGTGCAGCAGTCCCCTTCAGGTACAAATCATCGCATGATCGTGGGTCCTCCACACGAACGTATGCCCCCTCCCAGCGAGCGAGACCGGATGCCTCCCCTTCCTCATGAACGCCCTCCTCATGATAGAGACCGCATACATGCACCTCCCCTTTCGCATTCACACAGACAAGGCCCACCACTTCTTCCGGGACAGGGCCAGTTCCAGATGCATCCCCCTGAACGAGACCCGGCGCGAGAACGCGAGCGTGACATGGCCCTCCCTCGCGAACGAGACATGGCGCGAGAGCGGGATATGCCCTTGGTGGTCGGTGGTCCTCCACGTGACTTGGGCCGGGAGAAGGATCTGGACGTGATGCGCGACCCCGAATTTGGCTTTCACCCCGACCATGCTTATCTACGAGAGCGGGACCGTCAACGCATGAGAGATCCACCCAGGGACCAGCCCATTCTCCTTCCCCCGCGTGAACGTGACTTGGTCCCGCCACCTCAGACCATGCAGAGGGAGAGGGAGACGCACTCCGTCCACGAACGGGAGCGGATGATGGAACGCGATCGCGAGTCAATGCCGATGTCGAGGGAAATGGATCCAATACACCAGCGGGATCGCGACGTGCGGGAACGAGACATGCATATCCAGCGTGAGCACGAACGCGTCACTGGGATGTACCGCGAAGGGGAGACTGGACCAGGGATGCCACCTCGGCCTCATGATCGTGAGCGGGAGAGAGACCGCGAACGTCGGATACACTCCCGCATGCCTTCTCCTCATGGGATCAATATGGCAAGTGCTGGCGTACCCTCCCATTCCGGCACGAGTACCGCGGGACCAGGTGCACCCGGACCACACCACCCCCCTCCACCTCCACACGATCACCCTCGGGATCGCGAATTGATGGCGTGGGAACGTGACAGAGAACGCGAGCGGGAGATGGACCGTCGACAATACCGCGAGAGGATGCCCATTCCTGACCGTGAACGTATGGGTATGCCTCCTCCAGAACACGACAACGAGCGCATGGCTCTTCCCGAACGGGAGCGCGCGATGACGGAACGAGATAGGGCAATGTACGAACGCGATCGCAGCGCCTTCCTCGAACGGGAGCGGATGGCAGAGAGGGATAGGGCTTTCCATGAGCGAGAACGCATGGTCATAAACGACAGGGATCGTGTCATGCATGAACGGGAGCGTATTTTACCCCCGGAACGTGTCGTGATGGAGCGCGAAAGGGTCATTGAACGCACCAGTGATCGCGATCGTGTCCCCATGCGAGGTCATCCATATGACATGATAGAACGTGAACGGGCAGAAGGATTCGAACGCGAGAGGGAGCGTGAACGCCTGGAGCTGATGGAGAAGGAACGAGCACTCGCGGTCGCGAGCGGAGCCGGTCCTTCTAGGGATAGGGAAGGTGACAAGGATAGGAAAGTCATCGATGTATCGATGGTGGAGCGTGAAAGAGACGAACGTCCCCCCGTTGGACCTGGAGCCGACCGGGAATCGATCGAAAAACGCGAGAGAGAACGTTTGGAGCTCATGGAACGCGAACGGGGCAATGCGATGGAGAGAGAGCGGGAATTGATGAACCCCTCAAACCGTGAAGGAGAACATACCGAGGCCGACCGCGAACGACTCGAGGCTAGCGAACGTTTCGAGATGTTCCAGAGGGAAATCAACGATCTCGCTGAGCGCGACAGAGTTGAAGGACTCGACATCATGGAGCGTGAACGTTTACGCGAGCTCTTGGAAATACTTGAGCGCGAGAGAAGCGATATGCTCGAACGTGAACGGCTTGAGCGCATGCCCAGTGCCGAGGAACTCGCAAAAGCCAGGAAAGAAAGAGAGCAAAAGCCGTTTGTTAGTCTAGGAACCTATGTTTGGCCCCGAACGCCCTTCCCTTATTATTTTCCGGAATGGATCCCTACCCCTGTCGCCGAAGAGGACAAGTCGATCAAGACCAAACCCATGGTAGCTACTACAAGCTCAAGCTCTCTGGTTTCCGCTTCCGCACCGCAGCCTGATCCTCCAGCAACTCAGATTCCCACTGAACTCCGTCTAACAGTTTTTGTTGCACCATCTTTTCTACCTCCTGCAAGACCTCAAAAGTTCCGCCTATGGGGTGGAGGTCTGCCTCCCCCTCCGCCTTTCCCATTTACACCATCGATATACTCATTTTCACGGCGCCGTGTTTACACGGACGACTCCGACGTTATTCAATGCGCAGTACACGCAGGTCTGCTGACTTGGAGCGGTATTGCTCGAGCAAAGAAGGAAGGTCGGACGATACGCGTCGTACTCGCGCTTGTACCTACCCTCGCATCGGCCTCTGGAGCTGTCAGCAACGGGCAGAGTGATGGTCGCACTGGCATAGCTGGAATGAATACCAATGGCCACGTGAATGGAACTGCTAGTGCCCCTCGCACACGCACAAATACGCCCTTGCCCCTGCCTGCGTCGTCTGTTCCTTCGATGTCTTCTTCGAACGGGGAACCTCAAGCACCTGGCTATGCGGGCGGCGTTTGGGCAAGCCGTTTCATCGGTGGATGGGGCGAGTCGTTCTATGGCGAGGAGAGTGCAGGGAGGGGCGACAGCGCGAACCGAATGACGAGTTTCGAGGAGGCCGAGGACGATGGAAGAGGGTGTGTCAGCTGCGGCTGGGGATGGAGTCATGACGGCAGTGCATTCGAGGTGATCAGTGTCGACGTCATCGAGGTTCGTTCCATTGTTATCAACATAATCTCCGATTAATATTTCTCTTCAGCGAAACGCACATGTCGCTCCCGGTCTTGGGATTCGGAACCGAGCACAGCGGTTGGCAGAGTACGCACAGCGTCGTGTGGATGTTCTCGGTCTTTCTCCATCACCCTCTCCTCCGCTCTTCGATGCGACAAATACTCCAAAGAGGCGGAGGCTCAATGTTGATTTCACGGAGATGAAAAAGGCAGGATTGAGTGAATTGGCATCGATAGCCGAGGAAGCAAAGAAGATGCGGGCACTGACGGTCTCGTTTGGTGTTCCCGATCGGGGAAAGGGCAAAAGTGGGGTTGGGTATGTCTGGTTCCTCTATCCACTCGTCATGTCTGATGTTGGGTGTAGGTTCAAATACGACGCGCAAGTTGTCCAAAGTGTGCTCTTTCCGCACCTTCACCAAGGATCCATAATCGAACCACCGCCGTCAAAGCGTCGGAAGATTGCTACGGGCCAAAGGGATCAATCAGAGGGCGACGTAAGAACGGGTGCCGCAGACGACTCACGGCAGGGCATTGTGCTCGAGAGCTCGAAGGAGACATATCTTGTCACCTGGGACGCATGCACTGACAAGGTGCGATACACGCTTTCGATGTTGGGTCCACCCGAACGCCCCGCGAAAATGCCTTCTCCGAAAGCATCGCCATCTCTGGCTACGTTGCCTCCTATGGATATTGCCTCGAAAGCCCAGGATACCCCGACGCACGAGCCGTCCGAGGAAGGGAAAATGTCCGTGGACGACCGACCACCTTTGACAGATCTGCCCAAGCCAGACGCGGCCGATTCTCAGCCAAAAGAAAGGGAAATAGATGCGTCATTGAAAACATTGTGTATACCTCTCCCGACCGCAATTCCAAATCCTACCGTGCACATTTTACGGTCAAATATATCCGATGGCGACTTTGCCTTTGAAAAGGACATCATCACCTTTAGAGGTTCGCAGCGCGATATCGGCGATGACGGAAACATGATCGTGGAAGGTGACGGAGCTAGCCGAGCAGACGCGATCGAGATGAGGGTGTTGAGATGGCGATGGTACGTGAAACCATGAGGCGAAGTGAGATCGCGCGTGGGGGTTTTGTTTTCTGTTTCGTTTGTCGAAACGAGGGGGACATGCTATCTCGTCTGATTTATTCATGTTGTATGAGGGCATGCATGTATAGAATACTATTCACGCTCGGTGCATAATCGCATCTTTTATCTCAAGCTTGACTCGGTGCGAGGCTCTTTCAGGGAGGTGCGGGTGCAATTATCATCCGAGGAGGTTTATGATCGCTCAAACGTAGTCCGGCTGACCTGCACTGAAACGGGGCACCGCCTTGATTATGCACGCCGTCATTTCCAGCGTGCGGGAAACCGCATCGGATCCGTCACAGAATGAATGGTTACAGCTCATCCTGATAAGAAAAGAAGACAGTGCATTTTGATGTCGGAAGCATGCTATTGCACATAAGCTAGTCATATAGTGCCATGCATACATGGTGGCGAGCCACGGGCTCAAGTAAAGGAAGAGTGCACGTTTATTTCTGGAGGGAAGAGGCGTTAGTGGAATCAAGATCCTACGCATTCGACAGATCTGTGCTCACCAAGATGATACCGTCAAACCTCTGCTTGAACCAGGCCATCGTGTCATCCTTGGTGACACGGTGTTGGAAACCGACACGAGATTTGCGCTCTTTTCTCCTCGCGATGCGCATCCCCGGTCTACCCATGACGATGTAAAAGTCCATCCCGAAAATACCAATACCAGGGTCATATCTCGCGCCGAGATCGATATGCTCCTGGATGCCGAACCCAAAGTTGCCCGTGTCGGAAAAGTTCTTTCGCCGGAGCTCGTACTCCTTGACCTTGAGGCCACGCTCGAGGATCTCCTCGGCCTTTGGCCCGCGAATGGTGACGTGTACGGCGATCTTTTCGTTTCGACGGATACCGAACGTGCGGACGGTGTATCGAGCTTTGGAGGTCACGGGCGTTTGGCCGGTGAGTTGTTCCAAGACCTTGGATGCACGGGTGAGGCGATCTCCGGATTCGCCGACGCAAATGTCTGTTTTGAAGGGGGTTGGAGGGGTAAATAAAAAGAAAGGGAGAGACGTACTGATGACGAGCTTTTCGATTCGGAGCTCTTTCATGGGGTTGGTTGGGGTCGTCTTTTGTTCGGCCTGAGCGAAACGAGGTGAGAAAGAATTCGACTGAGAAAGAGAAACTTGCCATCGTTTCAGCGTTATCTTGCTCGCCGTCGAGAGTTGATAGTTGTGTGTCGGTCTGGTCGTTCGTGCAGTGGCTGAACTTTAATCTCGTCTACTGCTTAGTTATTCGGCAATTCCCAGCCTGACCTCTGCAAGATTTATGCTCCTCGAGTTCCACAAACGAGCGAATATCTTGGGCGATTTACCCTGTTCCACACTCACCAGGGAAGTGGGGGCCAGCGACCATGACATCATTTACGGTCTAGGCGAACTTTTGCGCGAGAAATTCATTCGACTATGTGAGCTACTTGACCGTGTCGCTTTCTTTTTGTAACACTCAGATGCATGAGTTCGAACTTCGGCTGCCCTACATGAACCACTCTCTCCTCACTCTCCGCACCCACCCTTTGATACGATAGAGGATATGATCAGAGACGCGCTGGAGCCTCACACGAGTCTCACGTGTATCTCACACAATCTTTTTCTGCCTTGTTTAATGTTCAGTCAGGCATTGGCACGGGATGGCTTCTGATGCATGATCACAGGTATCTTCAATGACAGTTCAGTTAGGGACTGTCTGAGTCTGCTACTCCGTGAAGACAGCGACACAATGATGGTCATGATCGAAACAGCTCTTATTCTGAATGAATCTATAATGCATGGAGTCGACCCTGAAGGGAACAATGTGCAGTTCTATCACTCTGCCGTGTCCTACTCCCACCTTTTATGTAGACTACTATGGCCATACTGGAGGCCTTTGGATTCTCATGTTTCACTGAGGCATTCAGACAGTCTGGAGGTGTTCACGAAGTATGGAACCTACTCTCGCTACAGTGTGATCAACTCCACAGCTTTCGTACCTCGAACTTGTGGTTTGAACCTACCGAGAAGGTGTGTTATTCGGGGACGTTGTCATCCACGAACTCACCTCCTGTGCAGCCAGGCCGCTACAGCATATGTGTATCACATCCCGGATATGAGGTGCACATTCATCAGCTCTTCCAGCGTCCTAGACCCCACATCGTCGGCGCTCCCATGTTCGTCGAATTCACTTCACAATTTGAGAACACGCCACCGCCCGAGCCCCTTTTATTCGTCGCTCGGGTAGCTCACATGTCCGGTGCTGCTAAACACTTTCACGAGCTAGAGGGACGAAGAAGACATCGAAGTCTTGACATATGATTGATCCAACGCTGTTTTGCTCAGTCATCTTTTACCTCCTCTTGGCACTCTAGAAGCTGAGAGTTACATGCAAACCGCAGCATAGGCTTCTATGAAACAAACTCGACGTTAGCACTCAGCAAGGTAAGGTCTGTAATGGTACAATAATACAGCGTGGAAGCAGAGCCTGTTGTGTACACCTCCACTTTTCATGCTCGTCTGTCCGCCAGTGAGGTGATTACATTTTACTACGAGACAGAAGACTATTCGAGACAGAAATTACTTCGTACCCGCAAACAGTCTAACACCTTCACCATCAGCCACACCAATGATTTGGGCCCGTCCTGAGCGTGTGAGCACATTGATCGCTTTGCGCAGAAGCGACATGGGCAACCCAGAGAGAGGAGACGGCACAGGTGGATCTGTTATCTCGTAAAACGTCAATATAGTGTTCAACTGCCCCGAAGCCGTTGCCTTCAGCACGAACTAGGTCAGCCTGCGTCGACAGACTAGGGAACGGCAAGGATTACCCATGCGTGCAGAGCTTCGGCCCATTCCTCGGGTTGTTTCCAGAATAACAACACGGAACGCATTTGCTTGGTAGGCTCGTATACACCCGTGTTCTTTGATACGAGCGCTGCTAGTAGCGATGAGAGATAAGAAGGGAGCACACGACCTGATCGGCAGAGACGGTGATCAGCTCAAACGATGTCGATATGGTACGAACGACGTACGATTTATGCGTTCGTTGCGCAGTATTTCGTCCCAATCACTTCCCGGCCCTTCTGCATCCTCTACGCGGAGGGTGAAGAGGCGGCGATGTTGTGCGTACGAGAGGATGAGCCGGATCCAGTGTTCGGTGAAGAGGTCTCGTGTGCTAGGAGTTGGTTGTTCTCTAGCGCGCAGTTCATTCGGGTTACTTTGCTACGAAGATTGTGTGATCTCACGTAAAGAAGGGAGGTGCAGCGTGAATCGAGGGCAAGAGGAAACCTGTCTTGGACGTCAGCGTGTCTGGCAAGCCCCTTGAGGCATCTCGAAACTACCTGACGGTGTTGTGCGAGGGGAAAGTTCCATCTGACACGAAAGGGCCGATCTACAAGTATGACATGTCACCGAGGAGCATCCGATGAGGAGCCCCACCGAGGCCGAGTCGCCGAAAATAGTAATACTGCCCCGATGAAGCGTCACGTACTATCATACATTTCAGTGTAAGGCTACAAATCATGGTATGAATAACTGAATGTGACCAGCACGACTCAGTTTTTCGAATTAAACCTTTGCCTAGAGCCAAGGGCAACCGTGCCTTTGATACGACCGTTCCTATCGATGGCCAATGGGCTACCCTCCTGCTCCCGTTTGTGGCTCCCTGTTCTTGGTATTTTTACTTTGACGATTGTACTTGCGCCAGCTGATCTACTTTCAATCCTTCGTTTCCGAGTGGTTTTGGAAGGCTCCCCTAGTCTGAAATTCCAATCAGAAGGAAATTGGAGAGACGGGTTTTGAGCTTGATCCTCCTGGATCTGCAGTCAGGATCGAATATCATCATCGATGTTTCCTTCTCCTTACCCTTTGTTTTCCTCTGTCATCGTGACCCCTGAGTTGAGTTTCGACGTTATCATCTTCGCCTTCCTTCTCTGACACCATCTCTTCATCATCTGAGACGGCAAGCTGGTCACCTTTCACTTTACACGCTTCATCTAGCCATCCAAGATCAGGTCCATTCTGATATAGCAGATCCGGGGCATTCGAGTCAACCACCATCAACGATTCCTCCTCCTTGGGTTGTAGGTGGTGGTTGGCACTCTGCATGGCTTTTCTTTTCTTCCTCTCGAGGTTGTACTGCAGATAGTGAGTCTGGAAATAGAAGTGACATCGAACAGAATACCTTATGCTTATGTTTCTCCATATAACCCTGGAACATCTTCGCTCGTTCACGCTCTACCTGGTTGTCCCTGAACGCCTGCTCCAGAGTCACGGATGCCTTGTGATTTTCGACCTGTAGCTTTGTCAATTCTTCTTTCAATAGACTGTTCTCCTCCAGCGCATGCGCAGACTTGTCCGCCTCTTTTGCGAGTCGTTCTTCTTGTAACTCGCATCGACCACGAAGATAATGAACTGTTTGGTCACGTTGAGCAACATCGCGCTTTAGGGTGCTTATTTCGTGCTGGAGTTCGATGACACGCTCAGGGCAATGTGCGTGGGCGGCCTTGGCTTCCCTAACCTCCCTAACCAGTCGCGCATGATGAGCCTCACCGTCCGCTGAACCACCCTGCGTCATCGAGTAGGCAGGAGTAAGGAAGATGTGGAAAGGGTCGTTTCGTTTGAAAGGCTTGCGACACGTAGGGCATGAATGATGCATATGACCGGATCGTCTAGTGTGTTCTTCCAGACATGGCTCGCAGAATCCATGTCCTGTCGAACGAAAACAAACGCATCTCATTAGCATTGACAGAAGTAGAACTGATCTCGAAGCTACCGCATCTGAGCATGAGTATATTTTTGCAGGAGACCGCATCCAGGTGGATGGGACATTCAACGAGCAGGTCGTCTGACATTCCGCGCGGGAGCCGAGGTTGTGGGATGTCAATTAAAGAACAGGACACGCGCTCGCGTCGCCGCGTCAACTGAACTACGTTGACTTCTAACCACAAATAAACCACATCGTGTTCACCTTCTCGTGTCAACCATTTGACTGTCCGTTCGATATGTCACGACAGCACGGACAACTTATTGCAACGACGATTAACGAGGGAAACCGCCAATTAATGTACGTGGTTCAATTTAACTTTGCATTCCTACCTATACGCATCATTCGTGTACTGATCATTGCATTCTGGATGATAGATCACATTCCCATCGATCGACAGGTGGCTTACTCGTGTTTCATGTTCTGGCGAAGGATCTATGGACGTATAAATTCAATTTTTTGCACACTTTCTACCTTCTTTCGTCACCTTCCGGTAAACATCCAAGTAAGTCGCAGCTCCGCCTTTACTTTCGATGATCTCATTCATCGTAGCAAGACCTTTCCATAGATATCTACGACAATGTCCAAGGGCCCTGCCTATGCCGCTGCGCCGTTTGATCATGCAAAGGCTGACATCAGCGTTCGTTCGTCGGACAACATCGATTTTCGTGTCTTCAAACTCTTTCTCTCCCTTGCGTCCCCGTTTTTCGAATCCCTCTTCAGTATTCCTCAACCTGCGGCAGCGGACAAGAACGAACGAGTCAAGATGGACTCACTGTTATCCTGATGACGGAGAACAGCAAAACTCTCGACACTCTCCTTCGCTTCTGCTACCCATGCACTTTAGCGGAGGATCCTAAGCTTGAGGTCCTGAAGGATCTCGTGGACGTCCTTGACGCTGCTCGCAAGTATTCCCTTGACACCATAGAAAGAAAGGTCCTCGAAGCACTTTGAAACCCTCAGATCCTCAAAGCTGAGCCCCTGCAGTGCTTTGCGATCGCTCGGCGGGGGCGTGCGCGCAAGGCAACCTTGTTTGCTGCGAAGTACACGCTATCGCAACCACTCATACCGTCTTGGTTTCAAGAGATTACCCTCATCACTGCGGCTGATTTGCTTGCGCTGCTTACATATCACCAAAGATGCGGTGATGCTGTGTATGCGGCGAGGACGCAGCAGTCCTGGATTAACTCCCATTATGGAAGCACATCAGGCCGCCCGTGGCTCACTCGGAACAGAGCATCTGTGTCCCACAGGGGGTCTCACAATGAAAGCTGTCTATCGCTTGGGGGATCGTTTGTGCAGGAGCCTTCGCCTAAATGGTGGGTGGCCTTCATGGATGAAACCTTCAAGGCCCTGCAGCACAAGCCATGCAAGGCCACTATAGACAGTTGCGCAGAAAAACTGTGAAGAAGGTTAGGGATGAAAACTGTGAGATCTGTTCTGCAAACATCTCAGAGGGAGTTTTCCAAGCTGTTGACAAAGAAAGTCGAAGAAGTTGTTTCAAAGGTACACTATCAAAGCTGCATTGACAAGCATCTTTACTAAATCTTGTATTACTTTAGATTGATCTGCCGCTGACTTTCTGATTTCTTCCTGAATTTGGTGTTAATGAATGGAATTTGCTTGCACCATCCTTGGTTAGAATACAAAAGTGATGTCTATGTATGCTGACTCCTGAGTAAGATGGCAATGAGAGTCTCGTTTTCATTCATATTTAAATTCTGGGTAAGGGTCCTTAATGAGACCTTTATCTTGTCAATATTGGTGTTCAGATGTGCATTCTGCATGCTGCCTTTTGTCTCCCCTGTTGTCCTTGTTTTTGTTGCCATTTCCTCAAGTGAGATGTGTCCTGTTGAAATGATATACCAGTAAATTATTTTGTCAGTTTGCTTCTATAGCAGTCTTGGGTTCATGTGTGTCTCTGCATATGGATAGGCATTATACAATACAAACAACTTACATATCTGATTGACAGTGTCATCAAGGTGACTGAAAACCTTGCCAGTGAGCAACAAAGATTAGAAGGGTTGTGTTATGACTGGCCCAGGTAGGGTTGGCCATAGACTCGATGGGTGCTGGGCTAAGGGTTGGGAGTCCTAAGGTAGACACCAGAGGACAATGAAGGGCTAAGGGTGCCTCAAGAGCTTCACCACAAAGCGTAACAAGAGGGCTTTGCTGAGGAGTCCGAAGGGGAAGGCCTTGGGACGATGAAGGACTAGGGGTGCCTTGAGAGCTTCACCATGAAGCATAACAAGAGGACTTAACTGAGGAGTCTGAAGGGGAAGGCCTTGGATGATGAAGGGTTATGGAGCACACACTCAGAGGAGTGGGCTAAGAGCAAATGAATTGGGAGTATTGAGTAGCTCTAGCTTAGTATACAAGGATGGGTATCTAGGGTTTATATACAAAGGGAATGGAAGGTCATGGAACATGACTGAAGGGTATGTGTCAGCTGCAGTATGAATGAGTCATGAAGACTGCAGATGAGTAAGAGTACACTAAGCAGATGATGAAGTGCTATAAGTAAGCATGAGTAAGGAGGATGAATAATCTGCAGTTATGGATGAGTCAGAAAGACTGCGGATGAGTAAGAGTTATACTAAGCTGATAACAAACCCAGGTGAGTCATCATGAGTAAGAGAGATGGGTAATCCACAGTTATGAATGAGTCAGGAAGACTGTGGATGACTAAAGAGCGAAGAGTTAAGGGCCTAGAGGCAAGTGATACAAAGGGAGATTAAGGGAAGCGAAGGGGAATGATGAGCAACAAAGGGAAGTGCAAGGGGAGCTCACAAGGGCCAGGGAGACAAAGGGAAAGAGAGAGAAAGGTCCAGGTGAGGTTCAAGCATAGTGACTCGGTAGTCTGGAGTGAGAACTGAAGAAAAGAAACAATGGATTGTAACAGGTTGCATATGAAAGCCATGAGACATCTAACTAAAAAGGTACTATTTTGCTATGTTTATAATCTGCAGATGGATAGGAAATCCATGAACACCTTGCCAGCAAAGTAATATATTGAGATAATGCCTTTACTGGGCTATAGAGCATTGAATAAAATGAACTGCTGTGTTGATGAGATTTCCAGTCTCATACTCAAGTTGGCTTGAACTTCTGAATGTCAGATTTATAGTCTTGTGTTCTATCAGCTTAGTTAACCTTTCTTGTCTCTAATTGATCACATTTCACATACAGTGGCTCAAAAAACTGTCCACATGTTTGCACATTTGCCATTAATCACTGGCTTCCCCAATAACCCCTAACCTGACCTAACCAATGTTGGTGTATGAATATAGTATATACTCTTGGCTTTCAGATGATTCAAGATTCAAAGGATTTGAATATGATTTGATGAAATGCCAGCCATTTTAAAACTGTATCTTATTTGGACAGTTTTTTGACTTTAAGTTTTTATTACATATATTAGACTCTAGCATGCTGTAATATCATTACATACATTTTATAATGCTTCTATTATGTTACCTTTATGTAAAGGAGTGTAAACTAGCATATATAAACCCCACCATTCCATGTTTATTTTCCCACCATCACTATGAAACCCATCTTCACTTCTCAAAGAAATAATATTATCTCTCTTGTTGCAAACCATAGAGGTCACCACTAGATTTTCACTTAAGCACCTATAGCACCTATTTTTTTCTTTCAGTTTTTCTAAGTCCAGAGCACCCTAAATGTAGTACAAGCACTCAGTCCTTGATCATATCTTATCTAGCACAGGATTACTTAATATGACATCATAGTCTAGACCACCTCATTATCATTGCAAGGCAGTGCTTCTCTTCCATTTCACACTGCCTTGCCTCACCTTAGTAGCATGTAGACATAGCCTTTGAAGGCAACCTTAGCAACACTTAGGTGCTGAATCACTTGAACTCAAGAACTAGGAACAAAGGGTGGTTGAAAGAGTATTCCAATGAGAACAAGACTGGCTTGTTCCATTGCTGCATTCAAGTATTTATACTACTTCTACAGGTGCACAGACCAAGCTGTGTCTGACAAGGCTATACTACAAGGCTATGTCTACATGCTACAAAGGTGAGGCAAGGTAGTGTGGAATGGAAGAGAAGCACTGCCTGACAATTACAATGAGGTGTTCTAGACTATGATGTCATATGATGTCATATTAGGTAATCCTGTGCTTGATAAGATAAGATAAAGGACTGAGTGCTTATACTACATTTAAGGCACTCTGGACTTGTAAAAACTAAAGAAAAGAATAGGTGCTATAGGCGCTTAGGTGAAAATCTAGTGACTGTTACACTTGGTCCGGGTTGGAACAAGTATAGCCTCGAGAAGAAGGTCTTGGAGCAAGGAGCAAGGACTGAGGGAGTCTTGAGGATCAGAGGGATCAAGACAACAAGGTTCTTCGAGGGTCGAGGGATTGAAGACAAGAGTTTCGAGAGTAACAAAGACAACCTATGCAGCTAAGTTAAAAGCTCAGAGGTTGAAGCGTCCTTTCAAGTGCAGGACGAGGTCACACAGAGGGTTTCAGGAATAAGGGATATATTCCAAGATGTATCTAGGGGATACTCGAGGAGGTCAAGGTTAAAGATACTAAGAGCAACATCGAGCTGCTTATAAGAAAAAGGAAGAACAATAAGGACCACTATGATTGGTCGGTAAAAGTGGTGCCATAGAATACTATGGAATATGATGGAATGAGTAGGTAATCCGCAGTAAGAAGCAGTAAGAAGCTGTGGATGACTAAGTGTTACACGAAAGCAGAGATAAGGAGATAGACATAGAGAATGGAAGTAGAAGAAAGGGAGAAAAGAAGTGGGGGGTTCGTATGAATTGTAACAGTGACAACTACTAGAATTGCAACAGCCTTAGTATAGCCTTGACCTTATGGTTGTTGGTGATGCCTCGACAATGATGTCTATGGCCCTGGCCACACAATCAATATAGAGACAATGGGGAAACAATCAATCAATTGGGCAATGAAATACCTGGACTAGCAATATACAAAGAGGAGGCCAGAAGGCGAGTCACTCTAGGGAGTCAAGACAGAGAATCAATGAAGAAAAGACTAGGGATCCATGAGGAAACCCAGATCCTTATATACTATCTATGTGTGGCTATGCTATGGCTATGCTATCTATATATGTCCATCATCAGGACCAATCTATCTATGGCTATGTCTATCTAGGCTATGCAATAGGCTGTGCACACATGGTATACATGAGGTATCCTGCTGTGTGACTATGTGGCAGAGATTCCATCTATCTATTGGCAATCTATAGATCTATCGAGATGCCATCAAGATCCGAGAAGATACCATCGAGATCTGATCTAGCAATCAATCAAGATCCATCTAGATAGGGATCTGAGATCCACTATGCCTATATCTAGCTATATGGCAACATGCATAACGCTCGTGCTCTACCATGTACAATCCATGCAGTATCAATGAGGACTATGATGTCATAGTCTAGAATCAATGACCAATGCGATGCAATGTGTGACATCATAAGTCACGTGACTATCAATGGTGCAATAACAATGCCAATGACAAGACAATCGTGAGTGCCTATGGTGCACATCTATCGTGAGTGCTAAGCTATGTGTGTCTATATCAATGACAATGTTCCAAGCACTTAGAAGGTGGGCGGCTATGACTATGGTGTGCGCTTATGATGGGTGCCAATGCAGTAATTCAATGAACAAGGACTATATTCAATGACTATGGACAATGACTAGGGGCGGTTTAGGCAAGTTCGTAACAATGGTCACCTCATGTATAGTAGTATATAAACTTGAATGCAGCAACAGAACAAGCCAGTCTTGTTCTTGTTGGAATACCCTTTCAACAACCTTTTTCCTAGTTCTTGAGTTCAAGTGATTCAGTGTTGGCAACACCTCAACAATGATGTCTATGGCCCTGGCCACACAATCAATAGAGCAAACAATGGGAAAACAATAGCATAATGCACAATGAAATACACCAATCAAGGAAGGACAATCAATACAAGTAGGGGGCAATGAAGCAAGCCACTACAGGGAGTCAAGATGGAGAATCAACAAGAAAAGACTAGGAAACCATGAGGAAACCCAGGTCATTATATACTATCAGCCTGTGGCTGTACAATGCTATGCTATACTATATATGTCCATCATTGGAACCAATCTATCTATGGCTATGCTTATCTAGGCTATACAATAGGCTGTGCACACATGTTATACTGTATATGAGGTGTGGCAGCATGAGGTATCCTGCCATGGGACTATGTGGCAGAGATCCAATCTATCAGCAATCTAGAGATGCAATCAAGATGTATCGAGATCTGAGGAGATACCATCGAGATCTGATCTATCCATTAATCGAGATCCACCTAGATAGGGATTTGAGATCCACTATGACTATATCTATCTATATGGCAACACGCATAATGTTCATGCTCTACCATATGCTATCAATGAGGACTATGATGTCATGGTCTAGACCCTAATGACCAATGTGGTGTAATACAATGTGTGACATCATAAGTTACATGACGATCAATGAACAATAACAATGCAATGACAAGACAATCGTGAGTGCCTATGGTGAGCATCTATTGTGAGTGCTAAGGATGTGCGTCTATGTTAATGACAATGTTCCAAGTGCTTAGAAGGTGGGCAGCTATATAATGGTGTGTGCTTATCATGTGTGCAAATACAATATTTCAATAGTTCAATGCAATATTCAATGACTATAAGCAATGACTAGGGGCTGTTTAGGCAAGTTTGTAACATTCAGCACCTAAGTGTTGCTAAGGTCACCTTCATTAGTGTTGGAATTAGTGATGGTAATTAAATTACTACACTAATCATCGATTTAGACACACATACAAGTGTCTATAGGGTAGCACTTGATTGTAACATTAAGTGTTACTTGAGTTATATTAGGCTAATAAGCCTTATCTAGTATATCTATGCTAATAGCATTATTAAATGTACCAGTACTGCACTATATGAAGCAGGTACTGAGAAGCACTATCTAAGGCACATCTGACCTGCCATAAACAAGGGATCAATACACTGATCTTGCTTTGATAACCCAATTAGAAGACTATAACTACCAATCATTAAATTAATCTTTCTATTGGAAATGTGTCAAGTTACATGTGTAGATCTTTGACACATTGTTATCTACCATATGTCGATGTCATTCTGACACTGTTACTTACTCATCTTTCATCTTATCATTTGATATTAAGATAGAGATTCATATGCTACTGGTTATTCTTTGTTTCAGCTTACTCATTGTTATGCTTGGTCCAGGTGAGAACGAGCATAGCCTCTGTGGAACTGGAAGGGTTGAAGGTACTTTCAGAATGACAGTTAGGAGGACAAAGGTAACATTATTATCAAGTGTCGCAATGAGAGACAAGGGTTGCCATTGTGAGAATGGCTGCAGATATCGTTCGATTGAATGTCGAGATGAAGGTAACACAATCAAGTGAAGTGTTATGAGTTGAAGGATGAAGAGTGTCCACTCAAAAGTAGGATGAGGACTCCCAGAGGTTCTTACCACTGAAGAGTTGGCAAGGGATGGGCTAGATTGCAGGAGTACCGAAGTACAAGGAAGTACAGAGGAGATCTAGCTTAGAGAATATGGAGAGTATGGAGGGGTTTATATAGTACAGGGGAAGAAGGCTGAATAAGCAGATGGAACATGATGGAACATGATGGAAGGATGGTGAGTAATCTGCAGTAGTGAAGATGAGTCAGAATGACTGCAGATGAGTAATGGTTACAAATAAGATAAGTCATATGGAATGTCATGGAAGTTGATGGAAGGAATGATGACTAAGACAATGAGTAATGGGTATCTAGTCATCATAGAAGAAAAGAAATGGTCAGAGCATGGTTCGAACACAGTGACTAGGTAGTCCGTAGTGAGAACAAGAGAAAGAAAGAGAAAAGAAACAGTGAAACATAACACTCATATGCTGATTCTTATCTTTTATCTAGAGAGTTAAATCTTTGATCTATCATTCTCTCTTTATCCATTCTATACACATAGATAAATAGTGTACATGTGGTATATAAGGGCTCAAAGATAGCCCTGATAAATACAAGCAGTTTTACTGTTATATTTCTACCTGCTTTGGTAAGCAATCTCCTTAAATTACTGGTGAGTTCTCCACCAAGTCTTTCCCTCATTGAATACTGTGCCCAAGGGGATTCCCAAATCCCTTTAATTAGAACAAGACTACCTGCTGTGTTACACTCAGACCCCAGAGTTAAGGGGAACCCCTCACACTATCAGAGGTTAACTGGAATCCCTTGACTAGGTTATCATCACTGGAAAGTAACCAGTTTCCCACTGCTGCACATACAGTTGTTTGCCATGATCTGATTGGTGGTATCAATTTATTGGTACAGATTCCCAGTCAGTGTAAATAAGAATAAAGTTGTTGGGACCATTAGGACCCATGATAGAGCACTACGCATGGATCAGTAAGATGAAAGGCTACTGTGGAACTGTGACCTAATATCGAGCACAGCGGAATCATGATCTCTTCCAAAAGATTCACAGTTTTACAGTACTAAAACTGTGCCATAGCCAGGCATCCTGGTTCCACCAACTCTTTTTGACACACGTTCAGAGCTCATGCACCCTGATATTTTTTAGACAGATTTAGGTTAGGTTGAGAAGGACTCTTTGTGAGATCCCCCCTAACGACAAGGTTTAGTAATCAGTTGTTGATCTCTTTGTGAGTATCACCTAAAAAGGAAAAACAGGAACCACTCCCCTGTAAAATTAGTCAACCTGGACTTCAATAGAGATATCGTTGAGTTCATTCTTGGAAACTTTAGTGCTACCTGAGAAAAAGAAACAGTATCTCAGTGGAAAGAAATCCCAAATCCTGCACAGATTCTGATTGAGCATTTACAGCTCCACAATCATGCAGACCTAGATCATTGACTTTATTGGCTAAGAAAACAATTTTTAGACTCCCTGATCGGACAAGGACCCCTGGTCAACCCACAAGAAGAAGTTCATGGTTACAAAGCAGAAGCCACTTTCATAATCCACCACCCCCTACCACCATCAGAAGATGTCATCAGAGCAGATTCTGGAACAACTCTCGGCTATTACTGCACAGCCGAATGCAGTGGTGCCCAAGAACACCACACTAAAGGAGCAGCTCAACAGAGCTGAAAATAAAACAGAGACAGTGAGGAGGACAGTAACCCAAGCCCACAACCTCTGTTACAAACCTCATCCATGGTAACCTAACTTTGCCCTAACCCTAGTCTATGGTCATGAGATCAATCTAGATGAAACCTTCACCCCCAAAATAGGAAAAGCCTATTCCTTGACTCCTGAAGAACGCCAGGCAACAGAGGCCTTCATTGAGGAAAACTTCAAGACAGGGAAGATCCATCCCTCCAATTCCCCTCAAGTGTCCCCCTTCTTTTTTGTCAAAAAGAAGGATGAAGGACTTTGACCTTGCAAAGACTACTGATATATCAATGAACACACCACCTGCGATGCCTACCCCCTCCCCCTCATCTCTGACCTCATTGATAAGCTCAAGAGAGAAAATGTCTTTACCAAATTTGATGTTCGATGGGGTTATAACAACATCAGAATCAAGGATGGTCATCAGTGGAAGGCTGCCTTCAACACCCACAAAGGCCTCTTCAAACCCACTGTCATGTTCTTCAGTCTTACCAACTCCCCCACTATTTTCCAGCATTTTATGAATGATTCATTTCGCAACCTCATAGCTGAAGGATGGCTAGTCATCTATATGGATGACCTCTTGATCTTCTCTCCAGATAAAGCTACCCATGAAGAATGCACCAAATGAGTTCTCCAACAGATGATGGAGTTGGATCTCCACCTCAAACTTGAGAAGTGTAACTTTGCCACCTCCAAAGTAGAATACCTAGGAATGATCATCAAACCTGGACACCTTGCTATGGACCCTGTGAAACTGGCTGGTATCACTGACTGGCCCACCCCTTCTAAGCTCAAAGATGTTCAGTCTTTCCTAGGCTTTGCAAACTTTTACCATCGCTTCATCTCAAACTACTCCAACGTTGCCTGCCCCCTCATTGACCTCATCAAGAAGACCCAACCTTGGAACTGGTCTCCCACTTGCCAAACCGCCTTCGACTCTCTGAAAGCAGCATTTCTGTCCAAACCAATCCTCTCCCTCCCTGACTTATCCAAACCCTTCACCATCGCTACTGACACTTCCAAGCATGCGACAGGAGGGATCCTCCTTCAAACCAACACCAATGGCAACTGGAAACCCTGCTCTTATCTCTCTCAGTCCTTCTCTCTTGCTGAACGGAACTATGACATCTATGATAGAGAACTTCTGGCTGTCATCCGAGCACTGAAATCCTGGCGATAGTACCTCCATGGCTCCCCCTTTTCCATCCAGGTCTTTACTGACCACAAAAACCTCACCGACTTCTGCCAACCCCAGAAGTTGAATTGACAACAAGCTTGCTGGCTCCTGGACATTGCAGACTTTGATCTCAAGCTCATCCATGTTCCTGGTAAACTCCTTGCAGTCCCAGATGCCTTATCTCGTCGACCAGATCTCATTCCTGACTCCAATACTGACAATGACAATGTCACCCTCCTCTCCCCCTCACTCTTTGTGAATCTTATCGATTCTGCCCTTTAAAACAAAATTGCCCTCTCCTCCTCCTCTGACCCCCTTGTCCTGGACTCCCTTCGTGCTATCAAGGGTGACCTGCCCTCCAAATTCCGCTCTCGTCTCTTCAACTGGCAGTTTGACACTGGTATCCTCACCTACCAAGGACAAGTCTATGCCTCCAATGATCTCCAGCTGCGCCAGTCCATTGTAGCTCATTCCCATGATCACCTTTCTGCTGGACACCCTGGATATCTCAAAACACGACAATTGGTTGCCTCAGAGTTCTGGTGGCCTGGTCTGGCCCACTTTGTCCGGAAATATGTCAAAGGCTATGCTACCTTCCAGCAAAACAAGGTCAACACCCATCCCACCACCCCCCCACTCAACCCCATTGCCTCCTCCTGTTCCCATCCCTTTCAACAGGTCTCCTGTGACCTAATCACAGACCTTTCTCTCTCTGATGGCTTTGATTCTCTTTTGATCATGGTTGACCATGGTTTTACTAAGGAAGTAATTCTTTGCCCTACTATGAAAACTGTCACTGTGGAAGGAATAGCCAACCTTTTCTTCCACAAGGCCTACACCTGGTTTGGCCTCTATGACAAAATCATCTCAGATTATGGCCCCCAGTTTGCCTCTGCCTTTGCTAAAGAGCTCACAAGACTCATCAGATACACCCTCTCTTTATCCACCGCTAACCACCCTTAAACTGATGGAGAAACCGAAAGTGTTAACCAGAAAGTAGAGATGTTCCTCCACATTTACTGTCATGACAACCCCACCAGATGGGCAGAACACATCTCCCATGCCGAATTCACCCACAATCACTGCCTCCATTCTGTCACAGGGAAGTTCCCATTCTTCCTTATGATGGGTTACAAACCCCACTCCTTCCAATTGGTAATCTCCGAGTCCAACATCCCTGCAGTCAAAGCAAGACTCCAGAAACTCTCCGCTGCTTGAGATGAAGCCATAGCTGCCCATGAACTGGCTCATCAGGTAATGAAGGCTCAATCCACTAAGACCTTCAAATCCTTCTCAAAAGGAGACAAAGTCTGGATGGAAGCCAGGAACCTTCAACACTCTTTGGCATCCCCAAAACTTGGAACTAAGCGAGAAGGACCCTTCACTATCACCGACATCCTATCCCTGATCATCTACAAACTCCACCTCCACAAAACTTGGCACATCCATAATGTGTTCCATGCCTCTCTCTTATCCCCATATCACGAAAACCTTGTCTATGGCCCCAACTTCTCTTCACCTCCTCTGGACCTTGTAGAAGGTGAAGAAGAGTAAGAAATCGAGAAGATCATATGGCATAAGGGACCACCACAGAAACACCACAGAAACACCATAAGAGGGGCCTGGGAAACCAGTGACGTTAGCATAAGCTGTGTCATCCCAAGGATCATTGTCAATGAGGGTATCATCTGCAGATGGTGTTATAATCTGTCTTTTCTTTTTCATTTCTTTGTTTTCACTACGTTCCACCTAGTCACTGTGTTCAACCCATGCCTTGACTATTCTTTTAGATCCCCCATCATCTTCTTTCTTCATCCTCACTTAGGGACTCCCAAGTCACTGTGTTTGAACCACACCTTGACTGTTTCTTTCTTTTATGATGACTACTACCTATCATTCACTCCGCTTACTCCTTGTCCTAGTCATCATTCCTTCTATCCGCTTATTCACCTTAGCTTCCCTTTTACTTATACACCTGTTCATACCTCCCATAGTCCCTAAGCTAGATCTCCTCTGCACTCCCTTGTACTTTGGTACCTCCTGCAATCTAGCCCATCTCTTGACAACCCTTCAGTGGGAAGACCTCTTGAAGACCTCATCCTACATTTGAAGTGAATGCTTTCTTCATCCCTCGTCTCACTGCTCTTCACTTGATTGAGTAACCTTTGTCTCAACATTCGATCAAGCGATACCCACAGCTGTCACCCCCAACAGCATCCTTGCCTGTGTATCATCAATCTAGACGATACCCTTGACCCTAGACCCACAGAGGCTACGCTCATTCCTACCTGGACCAAGTGTAACAAAAGATCTAGCTTCCCTTCTATGGTCACCATCGCTGTAAACTGCCACCATTTCCCAACCACCCAGGAACCCTGACCCCTGTTGCTTAAGGCAACAACCCTCTGCCCATACCCTGTCAACACTTCACTGGAATCCTCTGCCCACTCCAGCCTTGAAGATATCACTTCGGAGCCTAACGTCCTCATTCCCTCACATGAGGAAGAAGACGAAACTCTGTCCCTGTCTCTCCATTTGAGAACAGCTTTGTCCTTGCCCCCCAACCCAGCCCCACCTTTCCCCACTCCCGTTCAACCACCACCCCCCATGTCAAAACCCACTGAGCTCCACATCGCCTCTCCCAAACACTACAATGGCTCATACCAAAAAGCCATGCCCTGGTTGACCTCGGTCAACTTCTACCTTGCCGTCAACATTGACGTCTATAACTCTGATGCAAAGAAAATTGCATTCACCCTCTCATTCATGACTAAAGGGTCTGCCTCCACCTGGGCTTAGACCTTTCGTCAAAACTCCATTGACAACAATGGAACCATCACCATGGGGACCTTCAAGGACTTCATAAAGCTCTTCAAGTCCGCCTTTAAACACCACAACACCATCAGCAATGCCATCACCTGGCTCACCACCAAGCAGATGGTTCAGAAGAAGAAAGGGGGTCCCTATGAGCCCTCTCTCACAGAATATATCACCATATTCCAAAACCATGTCGCCCAGGCCGAGATCATTGATCCCAATGTTCTGATCTCCTACTTCAGAGCAGAGATTCCCCCTGCCCTCACCCACTGTATCTATTCTATGGATACAGTACCCAAGACCATTGATGAATGGTACCAACGCGCCACCCAGTATCAAACCCAATGGGATACCACCAACCTTGTCATCTCCCACTTCCACAACCCCCTCTGCAACCCCACCTCTTTCTCTCACTCCTCCTCATCCACCCCTGCCCGTGACCCAAATGCTATGGATGTAGACACTGTCAAAGTTGGGAAGCTTACCCCAGAAGAACGCAAACATTGCATTGAGAAGAATCTCTGCTTCCACTGCCGAAAACCTGGCCATGCCTCTACCTCATGCCCCAATTTCGCACCCCAGCCTTCCAAGAAGAAGATCCAGCATGTCGAAGAAGATCTCCCCAAGTTGGAGGAGATAGAGGATGATGACGAAGACACCATCAGGAGAGTTCGCTTCTCCACAACTCAATGGGATTTTTGAATTGGGGACCTTGTTCAATGCAAGGATCCCCTAGAGCTATGTGTGCACCTGTAATTGTATCTCAGTCTGCAAAATCTATGAGAATTCCCCTGCAGCTGATCGTACCTTTGCACACAATGAAAGTCATTGATACCCACACTCTTGTTGATAGTGGTGCAGACATTTCCTGCATCAACTGGATGTTCACATGAAAACACTGCCTCCCACTCACAAAACTCGACGTCTCCATCCTGGTTCGAAATGTCAACCAGTCCTTGAACAAGAATGGCGAAATCTGCTATTCTTGCACCCTCTATGTCAACATCGAGGGGATCTCTCAAAAGGTCCTCTTCTATGTCATGTCCTATGGCAAGGAAAACCTCATCCTTGGCCTCCCTTGGCTTCACGCCAACAACCCCTCCATCAACTGGAAGGCTCAAACCCTTACCATCAATGAATCCTACAACCAATCAAAGGACTTGTACTCTGCTTACGTGGCAGACTCCCATCGCCATGACTCAGGCTTCTGACCCCCATCCTCCACTCCATTCAAACCTCCTCGACACACCTCTATCACTCTGGACACTCAAGAATGACTCCATCCCTTCCTCAATTTTGATAATCCAAAAGCCTACCTGCTCCAGGCTAAAGAGAATCGAACCATTAACCACGTCATCTATGGTGCCTGTTGCTTCGCCCCCCTAGGCTCCCCCGTCTGTGCCAAGCTCACCTTGGCAACCGAAATGGCTATGGCTGCCGAGAAGGCCAAGCCACCCCCTGTCCTCCCTTCCGAATATTTGGAATACACCTCAGTCTTCTCTGAAGATGTCTCCGATCACATGCCCTCCTCACGACCCTATGATCATAAGATCAATTTCAATGAAACCTTTGTCCCGAAGATCAGGAAACTCTACCCCCTCTCTTCTGAGGAATGAACTGCCACTGAAGGCTTCCTCAAGGAGAACCTCCGATCTGGAAAAATCCGCCCTTCAAACTCTCCACAGGCCTCCCCTTTCTTCTTCATAAAGAAGAAGGATGGCAAATTACGCCCTTGTCAGGATTACCGATACATAAACGAACACACAGTTCATGATGCGTAACCCCTCCCCTTGATCTCCGACCTCATCAACAAACTTAAGGATGCCAAAGTCTTCACTAAGTTCGACGTCTGTTGGAGATACAACAATGTCTGCATCAAAGACAGACACCAATGGAAAGCCACCTTTATCACCCACAAGGGGCTCTATGAACCAATGGTCATGTTCTTTGGCCTATGCAACTCCCCCGCTACCTTTCAGCACTTTATGAACAATTTGTTCTGTGATATGATCGCTAAAGGATGGCTCATCATCTATATAGATAATCTTCTCATCTTCTCCCCCGATGACACTACCCACATGGAGCATACCAAATGTGTCCTCCAATGGATGCGAGAACTTGATCTTTGCCTTTGCCTCTCCAAATGCGACTTTGCCACTAAGGAAGTAGAATATCTAGGCATGATTGTCCAACCCGGACAGATCACTATGGATCCCATCAAACTCGATGGAATCGCCTCCTGGCCAATGCCCACCAAAGTCAAGGAAGTTCACTCTTTCCTTGGTTTTGCAAATTTCTATCGCCGGTTCATCCCGGACTACTCTGCCGTCGCCCAACCTCTCTTGGATCTCACCAAGAAAAACCTTGCCTGGTCGTGGACCCCCACCTGTGAACAGTTGATCCAAGCCCTGAAACAACTCTTTCTCACGAAACCTGTCCTTCATCTCCCCAACCTCTCTGCCCCCTTCGCAATCGCTACAGATGCATCCAAGTATGCAACTGGAGCTATCCTTCTCCAGACCAATTCCAATGGTGACTGGCATCCCTGTTCATACCTGTCCCAGATGTTCTCTGCAGCAGAACGTAACTATGACATCTATGATCACGAACTCCTCGCCATCATCTGCACTCTCAAGACATGGAGACACTATCTCCATGGCTCTCCGTTTTCCATCCAGGTCTTCACTGACCATAAAAATCTCACCTACTTCTGTCAAGCTCAACACCTGAACCGCCGTCAAGCTCGATGGCTCCTCGACCTCTTCAACTTCGATCTTAAGATCATACACATTGCCAGCAAACTCCTCACTGGCCCTGATGCTCTCTCCCGCCACCCTAACCTATGCCCTGATGTCTCTAATAATGATGACATGGTCCTCCTCCCTGACTCTCTCTTTGTTCAGCTCATCGACTTCTCCCTAAACAACCACACTGCCTCCTCGTTGAAGGACGATCCCCTCGTTTTGCAGGCCCTCCAAGCGTTGAATGGACACATTCCTCCTGCATTTCAGTCTCGTCTCACTGACTGGCAATATGAAGCCGGTATCAACTCGTTGATGCAGAATTCTGGTGGCCCAGCCTTGCTCAATACATATGAAAGTAGATTGAAGGCTGTGCTCTTTGCCAACAGAATAAGGCAAACATGCACCCCACTGTCCCTCTGCTCTCACCAATCAAGTCTTCTTGCTTGCACCCCTTTCAACAGGTCTCTTGCAACCTCATCACCGACCTTCCCGCGTCCTCCGGATTTAACTCACTCTTGGTCATGGTCGACCATGGGCTTAGTAAGGGGGTAATTCTATGCCCCACAAAGAAAACCGTCACCACTGAAGGGATAGCCTCCCTTTTCTTTCACAAAGTTTACACTCGCTTCGGACTCTACAACAAGATAATCTCTGATCGTGGATCTCAGTTCACCTCTGCCTTCACTTGAGAGCTCAGACACCTCCTTGGCTATAATCTATCCCTGTCCACTGCATACCATCCACAGTCAGATGGAGAAACTGAACGAGTCAACCAAGAAGTGGAAATCTATCTCCGCATCTTCTGTGGCAGCAACCCCACCTCATGGTCCGATTTGATCTCTCATGTGGAATTTGTGCACAATCACCGCCCACACTCTGTCACTAGCAAGTCCCCTTTTTCCTTGATCCTCAGCTTTGAATCCCATGCCCTACCCTTGGTCATTTCCGACACCAACCTCCCCGCCATTGAAACATGTCTCAAAGACCTCGCCACAGCTCGCGACGAAGCCCTCGCCTCCCATGAACTTGCTAGACAAGTCATGGCCTCCTGCTCCAATTGATGCTTCATTCCCTTCGCCCTTGGAGACAAAGTTTGGCTCAAAGCCAGAAACCTCCGCCGCACGATGACCTATGTGAAGTTTGCTCCTAAGCGAGAAGGACCCTTCACCATCACCAAGGTCTTATCACTGATCACATATAAACTCCGCCTCCCTAAAACATGGAAGATCCATGACACGTTCCACACTTCTCTTCTCACCCCTTACCACAAGAACCCTGTCCATGGGAAAAACTTCCCTGCACCACCCTCGGAGCTTATTGAAGGTGAAGAGGAATATGAAATAGAACGCATCCTACACCACCACGGAACCCTATCACACTGCATGTTCCTGATCCGATGGAAAGGATACTCCGCCGAAGAAGACTCGTGGATTGCCAAATTGGGGTTGCAGCACGCCAAATCTCTCCTCTCTAGCTATAAAAAGCTCCATCCTGTTGGCGATGCCTGGTTTCTATACAGAACCAGCTACCACACACAATACTGGGACAATGGAAGTGTCAACTAAGACTAGAAGATAATACAAGGAGTAATCCGGTGGTAAATCAACCAGAAAAGACTAAGGAACTATTCTACTATGATTCCACTATATATACTATGGGATCCTGTGCATGGACCAAGCTGTGTGAGGTACTATCTATGACATCAATGGGAATCTATCAATAAGGCTATGCTCAGCTATGCACCATGAGGTGATCCATGAGGCAAACATGCCTTTACCATGCACAATGCTATACACCATGAAGCATTATCTATGCAATGAGGATACCATGCCTATGCAATGCACTATCCATGCGGAGACCATGAGGTATGATGTCATGGGGCTAGAGTGATGACGATTGCTATGCTATGATGTCATGGTCTAGAACCAATGACCAATGTTATGCAATGATGTCAGAGTCTAGAACAATGACATCATCATGTTCTAGAACTGTTGACCAATGCTATACAATATGTCACGGTCTGGACCGATGACTAAGCTATGCTGTCACATGACTATGGTTGGTATGCGAGCACTAAAGGTGCAAGTGTCTATGCAATCAATGGTGGGTGGGCGCTAAGAAGCAGGTGTCTATGCAATAACTATCAATGGTTGCGAGCACCAAAGGCAGGTGTCTAAAGTATTATTGATGTTTTGAAGGGTTCATAACACTACCCCCCAACTATGATCGAGATTCCAGATTGATCCATGACAATAACTAATCAAAACAATACATGAAAATCCACCAATAGAAACAAGAGATTTCAAGTTGACAATATGCCCAAGAACTGAGCACAAGTAGCAGTAGCACATTTAGGTGCGCAAGGATTTGCTCTATGGAATTCTTCGATAACAGATTTGGCATGCACTGAAACTGAGGATGCAGGTTCCCAAGTGCGATCATCTATGCCATATCCTTTCCAATGAACCAAGTACTGCAAGCCATGACTGAAACGTTGGGCATCAACTATATATTTTGAATTCTTCTTGTCCTTCATCATTGACAATAAGAGGACCAGGTTTGTTCAATGGTTGACCTTCGAGAGGTTCTATCCATGGTTTAACGCATGACACATTAATGACATTATGTGTTCAGTATGATTTAGGGAAAATTAATTCCACTGCGTTTTCATAACTAGTTTTAACCTCGAAGGGTCCAATTCATCATTCTGTTAACTTTCTAGCTGGTCTATCTTCAATGTCAAGATGTTCTGTGGATAACCACACCATATCATCCTTTTGATAAGTAGGTGCTGAACTTCTATGTTTGTTGGCTGTTTCTTTCATATGAGCACGACTAGTCTCTAGGTTTGATCTAGCAGTTTCTATGTTCTCTCTCATGTTACTAGTGAATTCTGCAGCGGCAGGCGATTTGACTATAGAGGGTTCGAAACCCATTCGTGGAGTAAATGATTTTTTGAGATCAAAAGGTGTAAAACCAGTTGACGACGATCTAGTGTTATTGAAATTGTATTGAGCCATGCTCAACCAATCAGTCCAATCTGCTTGTTTCTCTGCTATGTACAATTGGAGATATTGGTTTAATTCGTAGTTAATGCGCTCCATTTGTCCATCGGTCTGTGGATGATAAGCAGTGGTCATTTTCTTTTCAATTTGTAACAATTTCAATAGATCTATCATCATTTGACTTGAGAACTGTGAGCCACAATCTGAGACTATGCTATTGGGTAAACCATGGTGTTTCCACACATGACCTCTATACAATCTAGCGGTTTATCTTATTTTATCTTATCTAAGTGCGTGCCAATCTTATCTTATCAATCAAGCGCTCAACTTTATCTTATCGTGTCATGTGACTCGAGTCTAGACCACTATGATGTCATACCTCATGGCTAGCGCACGCTAAAGGCATGGTAGCCTCATATTGTAGTTCTAGACCACCATTCCCACGAGCATGTGAACACTTTATACATATATAGTAGATTATCTCACGAGATGTCATCACTTACATAGCACCTGCCCTAAAGTACGCCTCATGGCCACCTCATGTAAAGTAGTATATAACAATGTGAGTACCAGCCAGACACCCCAGTCTGTTCTGGTTGATTCCCTGACCTGAAATAGTCCCTTCATTCTTGAGTCCTTGAACTTGTGTGGTGACTTAGTGCCTTAACTGTATAGTTTTGGTCATTGCCAACAATGTTCCATGATGTTCCATCTGCTTATTTAGCCCTCCTCCCTTATACTATATAAACCCATCTATACCTTCCATATTCCCTAAGCTAGATCTCCTCTGTACTCCCTTGTACTTCGGTACCCCTGCAATCTAGCCCATTTCTTGACAACCCTTCAGTGGGAAGAACCTCTGAAAGTCCTTGTCCTACTTTTGACCAGATGCTCTTCACTCTCTCAACTTGTAGCACTTCACTTGATTGTGTTACCTTCATCTTGACATTTGATCGAGCAATACCTGTGGCCATCCTCCCAACGGCAATCTAGTTTTTCATTGCAACCCTTGATCATAATGATATCCTTGTTCTTGAACTGTCTCATCTGACAGTCTCTTCGTGTTGGAATTAGTGATGGTAATTAAGTTACTACACTAATCATCGACCTAGACACACACACAAGTGTCTATAGGGCAGCACTTGATTGTAACATTAAGTGTTACTCGAGTTACATTAGGCTAATAAGC
>JBBPME010000171.1:0-43797 GCA_038090155.1 Rossbeevera pachydermis
CGGCTTTTGGGCCGAGCCGGGCCGTCTTTGGGGGCTTTGCAGGCTTGGAGCCCGGCCTGTGATTTCACAAAGCCTCCAGCCCCCTAAGCCGAGCCCGAGCCGGGGCTTTCAGGCCGGGCCGGGCCGCGGAATCACTAGCTGGAAGTGTGTTCTCGGAAATTTGTATCGAAATAGCTCTCAGTAGTTGTCCACGGCCAACTTGATCCCCACATTCGTCAAGTGCATCGATCACGATGACCAAAGGCCCAACAGGACGGACTTCCAGGCTAGGTTCGATAATCAACCGCTCGACTTGCTCAAAGGGGGACATTGACGTGCGAAGGGCTCGATTGTCCTTCACGGTCCTCCAGAGGGCAGACTTGAACTGGGAGTCTCGATGGGCCAGGTCCCGTGCAATGGTACTGAGAAGATTTTGCGGGTTCCGCCTCGCAATGTCGGCAATAGAGAAGAAATACGACGAGCCCAGTCGCTTTTGCTCGTCGTACAGTCTAGCGATCGAGTGAGCCACCGCAGACTTGCCCGATCCAGCGATACCGGTAAGGAGGCACACCCGCGGGGCATCTTCGTTCGGATCGTTGAGAATATCACAAATGTCCCGCAGAAGGGACTCGCGTGTCCCAAGAAGGCACCCCTTTTCTTTCGCATATCTAGCTTCCGGCGTGTATAGCATGTCATTCAGATCCATGGATTCCGCTATGCAACGGGTCCGTGAATGCTCATCCATAGTTATAGAGTCAAACCTACCCGAGCGCTCGCAGTGATTCATCACCCGCAGGACGGTAATCCCCGGCAAAATCGAAATACCATGTGCAAGCGCGGATCCAAGCTCTCGAAGATTATTCTCGTATTCATCAATCTTTGCATCGATATCAGAGAGCATGTATTTTGCCGACCTAAGCCCTAGACGCAAAAATCAGAACCAATGTTGTGAATTTAATGATAACTTACAGAAGTCCTTTTTCTTGGTGTATTCAATAATAAAGTAGCCGCATTCCGTCAGCTGTTGTATAGGAAGCGTGGCGATCTCGATGTGCGGCCAGGTCATGATTACCCCCATCGGTTCGGAGAGATCAAAAAAATTGAATACGCCCTTCATCTCGCCCAATAGGCGAGTTATTCGTTCGTCGTGCACCTGCTGTCTGACGAGCATCTGCGTAAACATACAACGTCACAACGGTTAGCGATAGAAAAATGATGAAGAAAGAGGCAGACTTCGCTCGTAGCAGACATGACTGACCAACCTAGCGACAACCAAGGACGGATCTAGGTCGCAATCAGATCATGGAGTCGAGACGCTGAACGAAAAGAATACCTGTGGGACGTTGACTACGCGTTTGCTAAAGAGTTCCATCCTCTTCAGCAGAGAGCTCCACTCGTTGTGGTTAGCGCTTGCTTCGGTCATAATATCTGCGGATATGAAACTGGATACACTGATCGTCGACTCGGTTGCTTCAGTAATAGCGTATTCGGCCTGAGGTTCATACACATCAACCACCTGGAACGTCGGTAACTCCCCGATGTTTGGAGTAGCATCCGTGACTTCATGTTTGGCTGCACTATCGCTCACAAGCGGTTGAACTTCCAATACCCGCGAAAGATCAGAGTCATCGGACGCATCCTTGGAAAGAGGCGCCTCAAGCACTTTGATCGGAAAGATCGCCTCCGTAAAATAAGCAATGACGCAATGCGTCTGCATACCATCGTCCTTCAGTTTCTCCAAAACATCACCAACGTCGCCTGTAAGACTTCCGACCAGTTCGTCCTTTCTGAGGCGGTGCCTCCTGTAAATCTTCACTTGAAAGATGGAACGATCGTTTCCATCGCTGGTAATATTGAATTCATTGATTGGTGGGGTTACGACAAAGAATGTGACCTTACAAAAAGAAAACTTCCTCCCAGGAAGTACGTCTGCTCTTCTTTTCTTTCGCTTCCTTTGTCAAGTACGAAATGCCCGTCAACAGAAAATTCGACTCGATATTGCCGCACAATCGGTGAGCTACGTCGCGCACCGGCGATAAGCTGTACATCTGAAGGAGAAAATAGAAAGGAATTGTCAGCCGGGACGCAAGAAAGCCAAGCGCCTGGCGCCACAACTGCACCTTTGATAGTGAGTTTTCGCCTACATGGAACCACTTTCAGTATCTTCCCTAGCGAGGAGGAGAGACACACAGTGCACCTACCTGATTTCGTCCATGTAATCAAACCTAGAAGTTACTAGGTATGATGAGAATGAGAGTACCGAACAAGCTGGCAGGCGAATACGACTAAGAATCAGCACAGCAACGTAAGTAAGCACCAAAGTGTAGTCCGTCAACCTGTGCAACTTTATTTCTCTTTGCCCGAGTCTGAGTCACTAGCTTCTGATGATCGTTCGAGCAGAAAAACAAAAGTGTATATGCATGTCTAACCGTCCTAAGGTCCAAGAAAGTAATCCCCATCAGTGTGAGGCATCACAAACCCAAACCAACCCGTAAGTATATAAAAGGTGACGTTCCATCCAAGATGAATATCGAATGGTGAAGGGGGGAGGGAATCGAGAGAGAAACTACCCAGAAAGTAAACACGCCTACGCCTACGACGACGTCGCGCTCCTCAATAACGGAAACGCTCTCCCCGCACTCCCATTCGCACGTGGTGACGTCGGCGAAACCGGCGAGGTCAGCGGCGACACACCAGGCGAATTCATCGTTATCGTCTGTGGCAAGTCCGACCCGCCCTGCGATCGTGTTCGTGTCGACACATATGCCCGCGGCGAAAGTGGTCCCCCTTTATTGAACTGCGCGGGAGTCCGGTCCTCTCCCGCGGGCGATAACGGCAGGGGTACATCATAGTCGTATGGCGGCGATTGCACACCGACGCCGACTTCTAGCCCATATTCATCGATGATGCCGCGTGGCGGTGGGCGCTCGACCATCGCTTCCAGGAGCTGCAGGATCACGAAGTGGTTGAGTTTGGGGATCCAAATGAGTAAAGCCACGTTGGAAATACCTCGCGTCGAAGATCTTCACCCGCATACTCCCCTTCCATCTCCTCTGGACCGAGCAACACCGTACCCTTGCGGAATATCTCACCCTCCTCCTCGACCCAGCTCTTCGACCTAAAAGTCCCGATTCAAAGAAAGATCAACATCACCTGACCGGAAACGAACGCACCTATCCGTGGGCGAGATCACCTGCATATGCGTCTCCTCCTCCCCTTCCTCCACGTCCAGGTATCTATGTTCGTCTTCATCCTCGTCCTCAGATTCAGCAATCATGAATGTAGGACTCAACACTTTCTCGAGTTCCTCTGGTTCGGGCTCCGCGCGACCCTTCCCCTTGTCCACGCGCGGCGTCAGCGGCAAGTCCTCGTTGTCGTGTGCTGTCGTCTCCTCGTTCACACCCACATTCTGTAAACCATCGGTCTTCAACCCAAGACCACGCATGGCTGACCGACGAGCCGTGCGCGACGCAAGCGTGTCGATCCCAGAGTTCAGCCCATCGCACAACCCAAGCAACCGCTCCATCTGGCTCTCGTCCGCTGACGTCGCGCTCAATTGGATCTGAGCGGTCAGAGCCTCGACAGTCTCGCGCGCCTTCTCAACTAGTTCCAGTTCGTGTTCCGTTCCGGCCCCCATCCATGGTGCTACGCGCGCGCCAGGAGTGACACTCGAACTCGCCTGAGAAGCATCGATCTCAACCCGAATCTGCGCTAACAGCGCCTCTGCACGGGACAGCGAGTCTGTCTGTATTAATGGTTTTATTAGCACACTTATCATCCAACTCCAACGCGAACATACCTTGCCATGATGCCCATCACCCATCCGAATTGACTTCGCCAGCTCGCTCTCTTCAATCAACCCCCACATGCTCTTGGCCGGCCCCTTCCCGCTCGTCGGAGGTGCTACCCCTTGGCGACCGCCACCCTCCACATGGCCATTCAAGGGTCCGTTCCCACGTCCGTGTCCGTCACCAGCCCCAGCCCCAGCCCCAGCCCCACCTGCACTCGCTCCCCGTGCCGCCCTCTCCGCTTCTTCCGTATTCCTCACGCATGTATTCAAAATCTCCCGACATATCCTCGCAAACTCTTCATTGTCGGGGGGTATGTTCAGATCAAGGCATCGCATTACGTGGTTCGCTTTCAAACCCTTGCTAAGCGCCATCACTCCTGCCAAATCGATGTTGTTCGACGTGAGATCGAGGTGCAAGAGAGACGCTGACTCGGGGAGGAACTCGGCGAGGGCGATAGCACCTTGAGAGGTGAGTTGAGTGGAAGATAGGAAGAGACGTTTGAGGGCAGTGTTGAGCGTAAACGCTGTGCGCAACGATTGAATCTTGAAGTGGTGATAATATCAGAAAGACGACGTCAAAGATAGGTAGGTAAACGTACGCCTTCGAGGGCCGGCCCCGAACAAGGGTTTCGACTGAGATCGAGTGTCTCCAAACACAAGTTATATTTCTAGCAGTTGAAATAATTGAGCAGAACACGGATGGTAGAATAAAATATGAGACAAACGAGAGCTTCAGCGATAGCCATCAGACATTGGACGTCTAATTTATTCTCACTTAAATTGAGTACTTTCAGTGTTCGATTCCGTTTCAACACTTGAGCGAGGTATGTCACACCAGACTACTCGCATCAGCACACACGTAACCTAGGCGCACGCAACGACACCACGTACCCGAATATCATTTCCTCGTAGATCGAGCGTTCGAAGCGCTCCTAGTCGCGGCAAAGTATCCAATGCGCGGACCTTGTCCAATAATGCCGCACTCGGACCATTTTCATGTCGCGTCGGTGCTCCATTCATACCCATTCCCTCGGCCCTTGCGGGACCGGGTGCTGGATGTCGGGTCGTTACGCCGCCATGGGAGTTGGAGGTGATAATAGGGATCGACTGACCCATAGGGGAAAGCGGACTTAGAGGCTGTGTGGTAGCGGTACGTTTTGATCGGGGGATATACGGTGTATAAGTCGTTTGAGGTCCTAGAGCAGACGGGTGTCGTGGAGGTGGGGGTATAGGTTCTGTGCGTGACGGAGGGGGGAGGGTAATTGGGAGTGGCGAAGCAGGCGGAGAGGTGAAACTATAAGACGCAGGAGAAGGGGATGACAGTGGGCTTGCGGGCGGGCCGAGACCAGAACCTGGTACGACGTCGGGGTAGTCGCGGATCATGAGGGCGAGCGCTACAGCACCACCGCCCGTTGCTGTTATCTTGTTGTGTCTGAGGGATATATTTCGCAAGGACGACGTGCGGACCGTGCGGGCTAGAGGCGCGTCATGCTCAAGCAAGAGTCACGATAGAAGGAGACTCACCCAGCACTTCGAGCCCGTTTGGACGGAGGGAACAATCATCCAAGCGGAGGGAAACGAGGCCAGATTCAGGGGCGGTGGTCAAGCATGCGACGAGGTATTCGACCGCTTTCTTGTCCAGGACAGTGGAGGAAAGATCAAGGAATTGTAAACTCTTGGCCTGTCATAGAGTAATTAGCGTGAGTCTTCCAACAGGCGATAGGGTGACGCACTTGCGAAGCATATGCTCCTATCAACTTGAACGCGGATGGCTTAAGCCGACGGTTGGATGCGACCGAGAAGTACTCGAGTGATCCTGGAATCAGGAGGGCATGCAGTATCGGTTTCAGCTTCTATCTCCGAAGATCAGCAGGACGAAAGGAAATGGAAGATAATCGACATACAGAATCATCCAAATCACACTCCCTCAGGGTGAGCTTACGAAGCCCCCATTCGATGTTGAGCACGTCGGACAGAATGGCGGCGGTGGCCGGGGTGAGCTGCACGCCAGAGAGGTCCACGGAGCGAGGTTTCGTCGAGGATGACCGCTAAGAATGAAAAGGTCAGCGCACGTTCGCGCGGTAGGAGTAGCCAACCTTGAACGCGAGAGATACGGCAAGATCTACTTCCTCCTCTCTGGACGCGCAGCATTCCCTGTAAAAGGACTCGACCTTGTCGAGATTCCACCACTCCTCCGTCTCGCCCGGACCTATTGAGTTCCCTCTTACGATGCGCCTTCTTCTCTCTGACTCCTTCTCTTCGACAGTCCGCTTTTCGTCCTTGAGCGATGGGGTCGATGGCGGGTTGAGGGTCGATATCGGGTAGACCGTGGCGAGCTGGGGAAGGATGAAATGCGCTCTTTTGAGCGGTTTGGACGCATCTTCGGTGTGAAGTTGTGTGGGCTGCGAGGGCAAGAAACCTTTTATGCGGTTGAGGATGCCAGTCTGTGTCGGTGGGGGACGTTTGAGGATGGATTTGCCGGGTATTGGGATTGTCACCGCTGAAGATGAGGGCGAGCACGAGGAGGAGGTCGTCATGACAGTCGAACGTTCGCTTCAAGTTCCGAGCTCGTCGTACACATCGATAGTAGACTAATTACTTCAGCCACTACTACTACTCATCCACAACACCGTCCGCACAAGGCCAGTCATTGTATCCAAACGAGCTCAAGTTCCCAGGAAGGTAGTACTTTGATCGATCCCCAGGCCTCAGCGACACGTTCCTTCGTAGCCGCGCAGGAAGATCAGGCTGTTGAACGGCCCAGCGTGAGCGCAACAATTTCTGGTATGTAGCCTCACCACTTACGTTTGTTATGTAGAGCCGTCCGAATGCTATCAGCTCCCCTTCTCGCTCAGCATACCGCAGCGCCGTCTCCCGAGTATGCCCCCCAGCCGTTATGAACACTCTCTCCTCGCCACCTTTACCCCCCTTCCAGATCTCCCTCAAAAACTCGTTGTCCTCGCTCGAATGGAAGTTCACTTCGTCGTACCCAGAAATGCGGGGCTCGACCGCATGCAGATACGCCAGCCTCGGATGCTTGTCACGCAGAGCGGTAGCAAGGTATCCAAACGTTGGTCGAGGATTCTCCATCTTCATGTCTATATAAAAAAAGATAAGTATACTGGAACACCGTGCAGGACGACCTCTCACCTTGATACGTGCTCCAAGGACTGATCCGAAAGCCAACCCGATCGACGCCAATCGCATCCACAACCGCGTCGACGATCTCCCTCGCAAACCTCGTACGCCCCTCTTCGCCTCCACCCCATCCATCCCTGCGTTTGTTGGACATTGTCTGGAAGAACTGATCCACCAGGTAACCATTTGCGCCATGTATCTCCACACCGTCGAATCCGGCCCGGTCCACACCATCTCTTGCCGCTTTCGCATACACACCAATATATTCTTTGATCTCGCACTCGGTCAATGGTCGCGGTGCCTTCGACTGGCCCGTCAACGTCACGTCCGACGCAGATACGTATGGCGAAGACGGCACTTGCTTCTCAAGGACGTCTGGCTCTGCAGCGCGACCCAGTGCCCAGAGCTGAACGAAAATGTACGATCCCTTGGCATGGACCGCATCCGTGACCTAAACCATCACGCATGGATCAGCATTCAGGAGTCGAGTGCGACCACGGATACACCACATACCTTTTTCCAACCTTCGATTTGCTCGTCTGTGTAGACGCCCGGGATGTAATCATATCCTCCTGCATCATGGGAGATGAATGTAGCTTCCGTGATGACAAGTGTCCCAGGCGTAGAGGCGCGCTGGGCGTAATAGGATGCCTGCTGAGGTCCCGGAACATGAGACGCATATGCCCGGTAACGGGTCAAAGGTGCAAGGACGACGCGGTGCTGAAGCCACATCCGTCCGACCTTGATTGGCTTGAAGAGTGTAGGTGTCTGCTGAATCGAAGCCATGGAATTCGCTGGATGTGTCGGAATGTTTAAACGGTGTACTGTTCGCTATGATTCTGGATTGCTGCTCGAGTCGCATGCTTGCAGGCTTTATAGCGAAACTAACAACTGTTTGATATGTAAGGGAGATCGTTTGAAACACCCATTGTCATATCCCGATTCCCGAGCAACCCGAGCGATCTGAGGAAGTCTGCAGTTGGTAAGCTCTCGGTCCGAGGTGCATTACCAAGTTCCACCATGGGCAACAGACACATTCCCGATACTACGGCGATTTGACGTTCGCCGACTGTTATGCATTGAAAGCTCTCAAGCACTTGAGAGAAATTATGCACGCTTGTACATACACGATTCCGCTAAAAGAGAGTACTCGAGATGCTGGAGTCCGATTGATCAATGTTTAGTATGTCCGGGCGAGGAGGAATGAGCAATGGTTTCGTGGAGGTACACGATACTACAACCCGGGCTCACACATGTGCTCATGATCCAATATCCGATCTTCGCAATCTTTTGATTTGTTCTCGGCCGTTGCACTATTCTTGGAAGTCACGAGTGTGAGTGACGATAGATCAAGACCACAGCCTGTCAGCAAGCTTTAGCAAAGGATGTCTCTTATCGGATCTTCGAAGTACTGTGGCGTCATTCAGTGATACCGGACTAATCCTCGTGACCTGCCTCTCAAACACCTTCGGAAAATCATTAATCAAACTTCCTCGACGCCGATAGCGCTGAACAAGCTGGTCGTTCCACTTTTCAATTGTTCCAAGATCACAACAACCAGTTGTGAACACTGTTTCCAGGACCTGCGACGTGGTTAATATTCATTACTTAACATTCATCGGCGGATATAATGACCAAAGTCGAGGCAAGCACCATCGTTCATGAAATGGGAGCGGAATCCCACTTTCAGGGGCGCAAAATCATCCGACGTGCACCGACTTGATAAAGATAAAGATAAACACCGATACTTTGCAGCATGCTTCTTGCCGTGCAGCCAAACAGAGACATAGTATGTCACTTCCGATATGCGAATCAGTAAAAGAATCTATCGGGAGTAAAGCGGATGGTATTAAAAAAAGGTACAGATGGACCAGGTGTCATTGAGGTGTCAGCGACCTCGACGGTAGTTTTGGTAGTTTTGGTCATAGAGCGTTTCAAGCAGCGGTGCGTCATGGCGTCCCTAATGGGATGCTCCACCATACTAGTACTGCGGGCTAGGTCACTTGTTGTCCTTACCCGAGCGTATGTCCTCGATGCGGCGCCATTCCGGCTGCTAAACAAGTCAGAGCCTCTGCAAAGTTGTGATGTTTTCTATTTGTAAAGGCAACCTCACTGTACTCTGGGAATTACATCTCGAAAGCTCTCTACCTGCACTTCCGTCAATCAAAATATGGATGTTTCAAGGTAAGAGTGGTAGTAATGCGAGGAACACGACAACGAGATAAAGACCACCTTAAAATCCAAGATATAAGCGTGGCCTCGTTGTGGCAAAAGAATTGAGTTGATGAAGCGGAATTGGTCACTTGGAATTACACTTGCCGATCAACAGCATAAAGAGGCGTTACAGTATTCTTCGCGTGATATCTCGATGGTTGCTTTAATGGCCGTAGGTGGACTTGTGGTTTCTCCGACAATGTTTATGAGAGGACTTCGAAGGATGCACGTTTTGGTTGTAATTCCTGTTTGAACAAGCGAAATAATACACCGCTGGGTAGATATGGCTGTGGTCGCCTTCTCGCTGTTTCAAGGGCTCCATTCAACCCTGAGATGCGCTGTGAAGCCAGGATACGGCCATGGGACTCAGGAGATTATAGATCAGTAGTCCGCCCCATATCCGTGGGTGGGCCAGACTTGCAGCGCAAGAACAGCTCAACATTCGCCATAACAAGGTGATACGAGAACATGCCCGTGTCACCTCCCTGAGCACCACCTATGATACACAGGAGTGGAGTCGACAATCACTGTGAGAAGGCGCAACTGCGAAAGGACCAACATAGTCATGGTCGAGGACCATGATCCGGAAGCACTACTCAAGAGATGAATCAACGTGACCCTTCCCATGCCACATGATGCTCCTACTCAGTAGGTCCTTGACTGCCCGGTTCCTTGCAGAGAATGGGCCGCTCACCAATTTGTCGAGTGCAAGCTGTTCATCAAGAAGGATCCAGCGAAGCAGAACTTCGTTCCCACGCTTCTTGCCTGTCCGCCGCCGTTTTTTTTTGGAGGGCCCATGGAAAGGGGTTCAGAAGATACATACTTCTTAGTTTCCGAAACTGCTGCGTTCACCAGGGATTCAGCACGCTAACGTCGTGGCTTGGAGCCCGCAGCCCAGCCTCGCGCACTTGTTTGTCGATAGTTAGTCGACGAGAAGAAACTCATGTTGACGACACTGTCGGGTGTCCCCGTACTGCTGAGTGGGAAGAGAGCGGCTCGTCGACGCATTCACTTCATTTCTCGGCTAGGCTGCTAAGCCCCGCACCCCTTTCAGACTTCCTCGGTCACAGTACTAGTGATACTTCCCTATCTGCTCGCTGGTTCCTCACACATCGGGATTTCGAGATTGAAACATATGGCATCAATTTGAGTCTTGACTATAGAATTTCAATCCTACCACAACTCGGTATTGCTTGTCCCAGCTCCTTACCCCAATTCTAACTGAGTTTCGTGCAGCGTGCAGTCACTTGCTGCACGAACTCGAGTGGTGCAAAAGTGTTTGACCCATACATAATGCTAATTCACAGAAAATATTATGAAATCCCTTCAATTGAAGTTTTCAAGAATTTCACTATCTTTTGAGTCTTGACTTGCTCAAAATGTTGGAAATCCCGATGTCTCAGCCACTCCGGGGGCACGTTCACGTACAGAGATATATAATGTGTCCCCATCGGATTCCGTCTTCTTGTGTGCTCGCTGTCGAGCCCTTCAAGTTCTCGAACCAGAATGTCTGGAGGAAGTACCCTTCAGCCCACGTACTCACCCTCCCTGTTCAACCAGTACACCATCGCCTTCGAGGGTAGCTCCGTAGCGTGTATCCTCTATGGTGTGTACCTCCTCACTCCGTCTTGGTCATGGCACTCTGGCTAACCCTTACTTTCCAGGTGTCTATATTGTCATTGCTGGTTTCAATCTGCCGCTGCTTCGAAAGAAAAAATACAACTATCTTTTCGCGTACTCGATCATTCAACTGTTCATCACCACATTGTATTTTGCTTTCTCGTTGTACGCCGCACCAGCACAAAGCCTGGGGATATTCAACATCAGTTCCGACGGTCCCGATGCATTATCACCCTGGCCTGCTATCGTCGTGGACACTCTCTTCATTTTGAATACGTGGGCCTCTGACGCTTTCCTTGTGCGTTTGCCATGTTGTGCATGACACCCGATTCTGAATCAAGGATAGCTCTATCGGTGCCACGTCGTCTGCATGGGGAAGGTGTACGCTTGGATGTTCCCTTCGGTGCTCTATATTGCCACGATTGGTTCTTCGCTAGCCTGGCTTGTGGTCAGCTCTACACCCGGCGCGGTCTACAGCACTCATGCAGTTCAAGTCAGCGGCATCTGTTACTGGACCTGTTCCGTCGCCATGACCGTTTGCGCATCCTGCATCATTTCCGCATGGATGCTAATCCACCGACGAGACATCACCAAGTCCCTCGGAGCTCAGCACGGAGCGTTGTACCTCAACTTAATGTCGATGACCCTGGAGAGCGCACTGTTGTACACGGTATCCGTGTGCATCGCGTTGTTGGTGTTCGTGTTAAACAGCCCACTTGAAAACGTGTTCTTCCCAGTGTTGGGTACCGTTCAGGTATACGTCATGCTTCATGTTTGGTGTGGAGCGATGCTGACCGTTTACCGTCTGGTTTGCCTTTCGTAACAGGCGATCGCACCGGCGTTAATCATTTATCGTATCGCCAACGGGGTCGCATTCGGGACGCAGACGTTTGGGCATGCTACAGCAGACACTCTGCAATTCGCATCAATTGCACGAGATATCAGACAGTCTATCCAACAGGAAAAGGACATATCAGAAGGCTCGGATACCATGCAGGGTCTTTCGGGCGGTAGCCTCAAGATAGGTCGTAGTGGCTCCAGCTCATCTTTCGATGCATGTAAAGAGGACGTCTAGAAGTTCTGCGAGGGTTACTTGCTAGCTCCAATTGTCCCGGACTTCCTTGGGATTTCTCGTCGTCGAGGGTTTTCCTTTGCCTTTTGAGTAAAGTCAAAGCTATCAATGTATAGTTGACCTTGTGTCTGACGCACCCGGAATCATGTCGAGCAGACAAATCCAGTTATTTACTTACCTGTTTTGCGCGTAAAAGTTTTCGTTTATCCCTGAAGGCTCTTTCAATGATCTATGTACGAAGACTATCATGCCCCGGGGAATGCAAAAAGAGCACCGTTCACCATAACGTTGCTTTTTGACTCAAATGAAAACATACAAAATGAAATATACATATTCAATGTGCACTCGCACTACTGCACGAACCACATGGTCCGGTTCAACGCATAGTTGGCCTCGAATGCCTTGTACACCCCCTCCCAATCTTGACACTCGTACATTAGTCCAATTCCATCGACCGCGGGCCTCCCGGAGGGTTGGACATGGTCCGTCGGGTTCAGCCGCGTGTCAGCCCCGCAGAGGATCATCTGCCGGACATAGTTGAAGCAGTGATGAACATGGTACCGCGCCCGGCTCCGCGCTGCAGTGGACTCGTGTGTGGACTGCTGGGGTTCGACCTGCTCGATGATGGCCCTGCGCATCCGGTCGAGGCAATGCAGCGTGTGGAACATGCTCACGGCGTACGCGCGCGGGGGGGTGTCGGGATCAGGACTGGCGTTGAGGAGTACGAGGCCGTGGTTCCCTTCGGGCACAAGCGACGCCCATTCGAGCTCGGCGCGCGGGCCGCTGATGGGGTAATGTACCGTCTCTTCGGTGAAGAGCTTGGGCCCATTGGCGCGTAAGCCACCCCCCGTGCGGGGTGGAATGTCAAGGTGCAGGAGGTCAAGATCAGGGTAATTCTTGGTGCGGACGCGGACTATAGGGGGTGAACAATAGGTCAATCAACGGTCTGTTCTGTTTTTTTTGGGGGGGTAGTACGTACTTCGACGTGGTTCGGTCACAGACCAGGATGAACGCGACTTAAATCCATTGAGCGTCAATGCCAGGTTGAAGAGGCCAAGAAGAACGACTCCAAGCTTGACGATGCTGAGTGGCACTGGGAACATTAGTGACTTGGAGACACAATACTATAGTATTCCACTGCGATTATTACTACTGCTGGCAGAGGAAGTTGCAATTCAAATTCGAACAGACCAGCGTGCACGCCTGCTGGTACATTGTACCGACCCAAATCCCTGTGACTCGGCAAGGAGAGTACCGGCGGCGAAAGAAGAAGTAAGAAATGTGAAAGTAATTCCCGCAATGGAAGTCACTCGAATTCCTAACCAGGCAGGCGTTGTCGGCGCTTCAGCGGAATCCGATGATAGCGAACTGCTTTTTTTCGTTTCTTCCCGTCACATAATATCCGCGACTTGATAGAATGCAGAAGCCCAGGCATCAGATGGGCTATTTATTTCACGGACATTGGTGGGTTCTGTCGGTTGTGAGCAAGCTCAGGGCCTGAGATGTTGATATGAATTGATCCTCACCGCTCAGTAGTAGCCTTTCACAATTGCCAGGAAGTTCTTGAATCTCGCTGCGGTTGCTCACTGCTGGCACCTCGTCTCCAAACGTCTCGCAACTAGCGCTCGGAGGAAATTTTGGTGAAATTAGTATTCATCTCAGGTTTTCTCTCGGAGTATTTGTCACAGCGGCCTCGTTGCACCAAGAACCCAAGGTGAGATTAAAGAAACGTGTCACTAACTCGTCCTCTCTCTTGCATGGTGACAGACTGCCTTTTCTTTCTACTCGTCAACCGCCTCGTGCAAAGTCATCATCGCCTGATTCAACATAATAAGTCATTCCGGCATATTCATTCGAGAACAATCTATGGGCTCTAACGGCATAACTATGTAAGTAAGATTGGGATGATGGTTATGGTTACGGTCCCCATCATTCAAGACCGCGTCGGCAAGAACCGAGTTCCTCCATTCCAGCTATGGCCGATCCTGTCAAACCAGATTCGGAGCGGCCCACATTTGTAACGATGCTCTGTGTTCAAGTCACAGGTCGGGAATTACCTCCGTAGCTCTATATTGATGGCAGGCAGAAAGAGAACTCGTTCGTTGTGGTTACTTCCATTAAAGACGAGGACGTTGGTCGAGACGCCGTTGATATATCCATACATATCAAGGGACACCCACGAGCCAAAACAACCTTCCTCGGTCGTAGGTAAGACAAGTCTACCCGACAACGATTAACGGATGGGCAATAAAACGGTTACGAACATTTACCGGTATTGATGGTTATCGGTTTGCCAGAGTGGAAGACGTTTATACACGTCGGACCGGCCGCGTTGCATCACCTCTAGGACATCCGTACCATTAACGACGTACTCGCTTACATATAGCGAACCATGGTCGATGTCGACCTTAAGCAATATTGACGCATCTGAGGAATGCCATCTGCCGACTAGGTTATCACGCGTGTCGTCTTCCAAGACGCGGTCGAATGCCGCTTGTACTTGACTTGTGATAAGTTTCGTGAGCTGAACCGTCTCTGATGTCGGACCCGATTGGAGCACGATGATGCCATATGACTGAACAGGGTTGAGTGTGAACGCGGTGTGGTAACCGGGAAGTTCTCCTACTGTAACATGGTCAGCCAGAGTGCACCCATTCATCGCAACCAGACTTACTCACACTTTTGATACAACTTCTGTTTCCTTCCATAAGAGTCCATCGAAGAATATATCTCCCATAAAGCTCCAACACCAGAGTAATCGTCAAACCAGCTGTGTACAGGACGCATCCATTCACGGATTGTGAACGCTGACAGAATGCTCTCTGGACGTTGCGGATTTATCAACACTTGCATGAGTTTGGCGAGGTCGGAAAGGGAGCTCATCTGTCCCCCAGTTGGGTTCAAAGCATCCTTGAAATCCAGATCCTGAAAGTGACTGAGCATCAGATATGTCACGAGAGCAAAAATACCTACAATCTCCCAGGGGTTCAGTGAAGACACGACAGCATTGTGTATATTCTTTTCTGAAACCAAAAACGAGGATCCATTAAACCCAAGTGGTTCAAAGATATCTTGTTGCACCAATTCAGAGTGCGTTGATGGCGCATGCGCCCCCTTCGCAGCCACATTCGCAGCGACGTTTGCGACTCCCAACAACGAATAGCCGGTATTTGAGTACACGGGATAAATATATGGGGCCACTACCGGGCGATTCCGGGCGACTCCATCAAAGATGTCTAGGTGAGAAGGAAAATCGAGGCCGTTGTATCTCGCAGGTCCCCTTCCGAACAGTGATTCCGGCCAGTGTCCCTGCGCGTTCCCTGGAGGCAAGTCTCTCCCGATTCCAGACATGTGGCTCATCAGATTGCGGAACGTGATGGGTGCGTAGTACTCGTTGTACCGAAACTCGGGACAAATGGATGAAATTGGATCGTCGCTGTGTTAGCGTGTCAGCTGTTTTCTTGGGAGATCCAAGACCATCTCATATACTTACAGTCTGAGTACGCCACGATCACGAAGGATGAGGGTCTCGAGTGCGGTGAATAATTTCGAGATGGACGCGATCCTGTAGATGGAATGCCTGTCAACCATATTTTCTTCTCCAGCATCAGATTCATTTGCTCGACGTTTTCCCCAAAATCCTTCATAGAGAGAGCCTTCGGACGAAACCACTGCAACACTGAGACTGTCCATTTCCCCTTGATCGAATTGTCGTTGAAGTACGTAGTCCAGCTTGTGGAATGCCTGGTGTAGTGCTGGCTCTGCTCCAGAAGGAGCCTTAGTCTCCAGGAATGACGGGAGGGGTGCGCGACAGTCATGCAGGGCAGGATGAGGAAGAGACCGTGTGTGACTTCCGGGGGAACCCGACGTTATCACCAAGCGAGTGACCACGACCTGAAGGAGGGCTGCAGCGACGACTGCGTTTAGGAGCAAGCTCCATCGTGCCCAGCGCGGAACCAGTGGGTGGACGTGCTTGTCGCTCGAAGGATCGTCCTTCATCATCACTGGGAGTGGAAAAGGTGCTGGTAGCATGAGGCCATTTGGTGTTTATGAGGAATTAAGTGAAGAACCTCTCGGTGCCACTTCAAGGTTGATGGGGAAGGGTAACTTTTGGGTCCCGCAAATATCGATATCGTATCGTACGTGGGGGGGCCGCTGAGTCAGGTCAGAAGCTGAGGTCCTGACTCACAAATATTCCCGACAAGGCTTCTGATACGACGACGGTATATTTGGTCCCATCTCGCATTATTACCACCTTCAGAGTATAGGAAGGTGATTACATGATTACATAAAGTTTCAAAAGTGACCTTAACCTCGAAGCTCCAAGAAAAGAAAAGAAAAAGTCTTTCCAGCCCCATCACGACAACGTAATAAAATCTCATCCACGACTACGCTTCATACACCATTCCATGTTTCTCGATGCTTCTTCGTATACCTGGACCCAATCCCTGCATAGGTGTGGTTGCGTTGGGTCGACGGCCAGACTGGCATCCATGACGGGTTCCAAAGTAACGTCAGCTCGACATAGCGCCATCATTCGTAAGTAATTTAGGCAGTGCTGTACGTGTGCAGATTGCGTCTCGTATGTTACATTGGCGTGATCTTCAAGAGCCAGCCGAAGTCGCCCGAGGCAATGTAGCTCGTGGTACATCGACAAGGCAAATGGTCGGCATTCTGGTCCCATAGAAACCCAACCTGCCCCAAATGTCGGAAACTGTGTCTCCCACTGCTCGAGCGCGTCGTCACCATTAATGGGGTAGTGCACCGTGTCTTCCGGAAACATGATGACATTCTGCACGTTCATCGGATAGTATGCAGGGTAGTCCTCTCCTATCCAGCCTGTGCATGGTGAGTTCTAGAATTCGACCACCCCAAATTTTGTGGACTAACTATAATGCGTGTCAGGCATGCGGTCTCTCTTGCCGTCCGTGGTCTTGTTGTATTTTCTCACGATGCTTGTGCTCCATAAAGCAAGCAAAATGGTAATGGTTGACCAGAGAACAAGCTCCCAGGATACAGATGAGAGCCTCCTTGGTGTCTCCATGCGGGACTGGTGAATGATTAGCGGGGTATGATATTGTCCTTTCCGCTGAGGAGAGCAACTAAATGCGATTTAGTCGTGGCAGCACTTGTGGCGTATCCTCGATAGCCGATGGGTGTCAATCGGCTTACAACCACTTCACGCAAACACGAGGACGATGAAGCGCCGAGACCCTGTGTCATAAAAGACAACTAGGCCGCTTGCCTCAAGGAATATATGGTCGTAGTGGCCGCTTCTCCATTGCACTTATCCGATCCCGACATTGTCAAGTCACAAGAGAAAAAACTCTCATGGTTTCTTTCTTCGGAATTCCGTTCGATGCATCCTGGGAGTCCGGGAAGCATTCTTACTACCATGTCGATAATGCAGACGAGGAGACAATGGGAGTCTCTCCGGAGAGAAAAGAATCTTGCACCTCAATATCAATCAGGCCTACCTTTTTCTTTGATCCCTCATTTTGGTTGACTATTTTCGCCCTTCTGTCCATCGCAATCACTATCCAAAATCTTCTCGCTGTTTCCCTTCCGTCGCATGTCACCTACCTAGCGACCTCTGTTGATAGTCTCTACAACGGATTGGAAAGGCTCGTACGGAACGAGTCTTCCCCATCATGGCCATTGTCATCCACCCACTACCCCGACTTCATTGGGGTGACGGAAGGTAATGGTATTCGTGACTTGGTGAATAACGGCTCGATCATGCGGTTGGGCTCGGAGGTATGGATCCCCTCATGCTAAAAGGCAGTTCACCCATCGTTTTTGCATATGCCATGCAGTGTCCGATCGTCATTCAGCACCGCGTCCGCGATTATGGTCTAGAGCACTGTGCCGTTAAGTTTTCTCATTCACCTGGAGAAGGGCACGAACACGAACACGCGGCACGGACACATAGGTATATCGGTGAAGGCGCTCATCTCGCTCTGTGGCGTTTGAAAGAAGACTCAGGAAGAAAGGCTGTAACACTCGCCTCATCTGCACCACCAGCGTCGTTGCCCTCACGAAAAGAATTCATCGGCAATCTCACTCTCGATGGAGCGCGTTCTGTACGGTCGCCTTTCTTCAGATGTAATGCGGGATCTATACAAACCCTGGAGGTTGCCATCGTCTGCGTGTCCGATCCCTGCATTATGGAGTTTCGGCTGACAGGTTGGCCGCATCAACAAGGTATGTCACTGTCCTCGTGTTGCGGAGCGTAAAGTCGATTCCTAACACCGTTGTCTCAGGATTTTTGGTGATCCAGAGCGAACAGGGACCCTTCTTATAAAGTAGGACGTTTGTTATGTATTCCAGGTATCCAAAAGCCTTATGTATTGATTGATGCGCGCTCGGACTGAGATGTGGAAAAAGAAAAAGGTCTGCGAGTCTCCAGAATTTATCTGCTGAGTTCGGAAGGCTGAGAGTGTTATAAGCAGGCATACATCTTTGAGAGGGGCGAGAGTCGTGCTATGTGTTCGCGTGTCTATACCAATTGGTGCAATCTTGGAAGAACCTATAATATCTGGGTAGATAATCGAATATTCTTTGCTGTTGCGATATGACACCATCTTACTCGGCTCGACCTGTGCGGGTTCTTAATGATTCGAAGTGGGTGACCTGTTATTTCAAAGTGCCTTTGCGAAAAGTCACAAACAAAACTCTCTCACAGTGGCCTGTCCGCCGCCCTCGGACTTCTGACATCAATCTCGAAACGCGTATTACATAGAGGCAGGACACCGTACCCTATGCCGTCCGAGATCACGCGCAACCAACCTGACACAGCACAGGTTGCGTGCGTGTTTGCACATTGCAGGTGCGTTTTGATTTTCCTTTCAACAATGTGGAACGATGATGGTCTCTGGCTCAACTTCCTCTTTGATGTTAATCCCAACAAAATGGTTTGTTATTCGCTAAATGTTAAAGCTGATAAATCAGTTTCCCATCTTACAGATGATCGATGAGCCGTGAAAACGCGCGGCTGTGATTTCCCAAGTATAGCAAAACAGCGCAGGTTGCAGCTGTAACGTAACTGGCCATACCCGTCTCGTATGGTCGCCTAGCACTAGATCGGAATGCTGCAAGCCTCACTTCAGGATGCTACATGCGCCAGCCCTTTGCCCACACCCCAGATGGTTCTGAGGATGGTTTCAAGCATTTTCATCATCGCCGGACCTGTGCGTGGAGATTGTGTTGTGTGTATTTAAAGGCAATTAAACAAGGTCCTGATGCTTCCAACACCAGGTTTAGCCAAGTGCCCTATTGCTATTGTCAAATCCTGAAAAATATGCGGCTCTCGCTGAGCTCTATGTTTGTAACGGTCTTCTCTGCGACTATGGTCGCCTTCTTTGCTTGGACCTTGGTGGTACAGTGTACAGGTGAGTTGAGCGCACGATCAATCATCCTTATGGTGTGGGTGCTTAGGTCGACATACAGCCGTCAGCGTTGACAGATACCGTGCTCGTGCTGCCATAGTTGACTTTGGTCAGTCAGCCGAGACTATTGTTTCTTCTTGATGAAGATTAATTATAGCGAGAGACGACGGTTATTGGCATGACTGTGAGATACTTTTACTTTCTCAATTCTAGGAAAGAAGACCTATTCATGGATTGCATTGTAGCAAAAGGGGAGGAGGAAGCATACATAGCATACGGTGATCTTCTCGAACAGGTGGATGCGCCTAGGGATACGTCATGTGCATCAGATGAGCCCTCTACGCGTAAGCAGTTGGTATGGGCTAGAGCTCACAATTGTTAACAATTGAATGGAAGTAGCCACCGAATGCAAATTATGCAATCCTCCACGTGGTGGGGGTTGCAAGTACTCTCTCGTTTACACAATAATGTGTAAGGAGTGTTCCCTAAGAAGTTAACTTACGGCTTATGTATGCTACACTACAGCGGAGACGGATGAAGCTGGCGGACCCGCTAGACGGGAGACTTTACCTGATCACGATACATGGTATACCTTGGGCGAGACAGCTTCGGAGGTGGCTACGTGATACACAATGCTTATCTTGAAGCTATCGATTTTTCGTGCACCATTAAAAATAGCTATCCTCGCTCCTATAGGCAAAGAATTATGCACGTGTCAACTTCTCGTTTCCATAATTTACACCACCTCACCTATGTACAATTACCCACCCGTTCCCACGTGACTAGATCTGCGTACTTCCCACTTCCGAGTTAACTCCTTCTTGCGACTCCTTATCACAACATGATACATTGGAAATATAGCGAGATATATATGCACTCGGTTTGTTCCTCTTTTCCCTCTCTGGCTCACAAGCATTCTAGTGTATCTGGAAGCGAGTACTTCTGTTGCTAGTGGGTACGACCTCACACAAGCCCACGATATCGATCTCCTAAGTCCTCTCCTGCAGCCTAACCAAGAATATGAATATATATTCAAGTTATACAACGAGATTTTTCCTACTGGTACGATCGGAAGAAATAACGTACCTGTTTTTGCCATCGGCTTTGGCCCCATGAGCCTCTCTGCATACTACTGCGGGAATGCCGAATCAGATGATAATACGTTGAAGGTGGTGATGGATGACCCAGATCATGTATGGCTGTAATATAGCACCTTCACTGGTGCTCTTTTCTCGGATGTACCTTTCGGGACACTGCCAATTGGAAAATGGTAGGTGCACCGGTATGGCTTACCATGATCAGATGTACTTGCCGGTGACTTAACTCGCTTCTCAGATGCATTCAGGATTAGTAGTTCCTTGCTACCATGTTCGGTATCGCCCGCGCCGATAGGACCTCTGACAGGTGTAAATGAATCTCCTGAAAAACGGCATCAAGATAATTGTCTATTTGCCGCTTGGGAGAGGACTGTTGACAGGTAGATATGTGAGTGCTCCAGCGATGAAATGACGTCATTATTCCCGTCACATTGCCAATTGTGATACACGATAGGAATCTCCTGACGATTTCGACGAGGGAGATTTCAGACGAGTAGTTCCGAGGTCAGCTGGACTCTTCGCTTAAGAATCTACAGATGGTTGTGAATCTACGTTTGCAGGCACTCCAAGGAAAACTTCCCAAAGATCTCGAAGTTGGTAGATCAACTCCAGGATATTGGCAAAGAGTACAACGCAACGGCGGGACGAGTGGCGCGCACAGTGCGAGAACATTGTTCCTATCCCCGGGACGAAAAAAAATCAAGGTGTGCACATTGAAGTTTGTTTTTGTTTCGAGTATTGATTGGATCATGCGCGAGCAGTATCTGGAGGAGAACTTGGCTGCTGCTTTTATTAGACTTTCACCGGAAGCAGTTCAGAAAATTCGGGCAGTTGCTGAGAGTGCTGTGCTGAACGGTGACCGGTGATACACCGCCGGACAAACCTTGTTTACTACAGTCAGAGTGTGGTACTTATCATTCACTGGACGAAATATCTATGTATACATGGTAAGTACGTGTCATATTCAAGTTCTGGTACATGTTTCTGGAGCTTCAGGCAGGGCAAAGAGCCTGGCAGGATTGTCGGGAGGTGATCCAACATTCGGCAGAGTCATCATCACTCTCGCTGGCGATTTCCGTCAATTTCCATTTCCACCAGATTCTGGGAAACCTCTGTACATTAGATGCATCCAAAGAAAATCTAATTGAACATTCACTACTATATGTACGAGCAAGACCATTGTTGGTTGAAGACAACAGAAATTCGAATAGTGGACGCGGACACAGAAGCCTAGAACCCTTGCATCACGATGACGCGCAGCAACTGTCTCGGCAGAATGACTCTAAATCGGAGTGCACGGTGGTTGCAGTGCATCATCTTAGATGGAGCGACAGAAAGGACGATGGGGCAGGTGGAAGGGTAGACAGGACAGGCAGAGGGCAAGGGGGTGCATGCGTGTGCCGTCCTTGAGGAGGCGACGACAGGCATCGAGTCGTCACGTAGTTAGTACTAGTCTCATCGACGTCGTCCTATCGGCGAGGGTGGGAGGGAAAGGTCCAGAGGGGAGGTCGTCATTGTGCTTTTTCACCGCTGTCATCATCCATCATCGCCGTTAGTAAGGGTGAAGGATGTAGTCGCGTTGTATTGCCACACGTTGTTGTTGTCGTGCATTGTATTTGTGGTATGTAGCATACCCCGTCCCCGTCCATGTGTGGTGCGCTGTCGTGATGGTTATCCCGTTGTCACATTGTCGTCGTGCATCGTGGTATACCATCGCGCCTCCCTGTCCCTGTCGACCTCGTTGTCGATGTTATCATCACGTTGTCACCATGTAGTCAGTGTTGTTGTCATAGGAGGAGGCATGTGCTGGGGAAGGTAAGCGCTAAAGTGAGTGAGCGGGCGGGAATGGCGGGAAAGTATATCGCCTCCCTCGACCTTCGTCTCGTCGTCATCGATGATGCTGCGGGAGAGGGGGTTCGCTGTAGTCAACGTTGTGTGAGGGAGCGTATGTACAAAGGAGTGTGTCGTCGACGTTGTGGGTGAGGTAGCGTCAAGTGTGCACCGCGGTGTGTGCATGCTCTCATAGCATTATGTAACTACTTTCCACGGCGGCAAAATCGATGACAGCCACAATTGTCCCGTGTGAGTGACCTGGGCTGGGGCCTGGGGCCTGGGCACAGGATCGGTACAGAATGCAAATTGAAATTCCAGTACAGTAGACTTTCTCACAACGTATCCAAAAATCTCATAACGTATACTACCAAAACTTAATGATTTTAGTTCGGAAAAAAATGTGTATGAAATCCTAATATACGTTGTGAGAAAGTCTACCGTAGTGCTCTCCCTATTTTTTTTGCTGATGTTGACCTGCTGTCGGATGCTAGGTCCGTCTTCCATTTTTATCCCTCATCAGAAGTTCTGCCTGTCAAGCTGTGGATGGGTTTATGCTCCGCCGCTGAAATTCACACCAACGCGGGAGCTCATCATGGAGTTTCGCCGGCTGGCGCTTTGGAGCAGATGCGCTGGTAGGTGATTTTTGAACAAGTGATAAACCTCAACAACGCCGCCAGGCACTCAGAGATGAACAAGAAAATTCGGCCCTTGCTGGAGCTAGGGACGAGCAGGTGATCATTTTCCTGTTGTCTCAAGTTTCTTCGTCATTACAAATGAGCTAGCACTCAGTCAGGAACATTTTGCTGATGACTATGGTCACCATATGTATCCTCTCAATTGCTGTGTAGGCAACTTCAAGTTACCCGATTTCATGTTCTCATAACATTCTTCGTGATATCTAGTTGTGTGATTTGAGTGGTTGCGATAACAGGTACAGTCCTTTCTCATGCCCCTTGTTGTCTCATCGAGTAAGAATGGTTCTTATTTGTAATCTGCAGGGCCAGTTGGTTTTCTGGAGGAGCAGATGAAGGATTCGCTGTGCAATGCTGGTGCAATGTCTGAATCTTGCAACTGGCCCGTGGCGGGAAGCTGTGTCTTGGAAAACCGGAATAAGCTTTCTTGGGACTTCAGGCGGTCACTTACCGTTGTCGTGGACTGCACATAGCAACTGTTAACCGATTACTTATATCCAAGTTGGATGGTTTGTATTGCTCTCCATGACCCCCTTCCCAACAAATGCTCCAACGACTACGTTTCTTTCAAGGTTTCTTTTCTTTTCACTTTCTACGTGGCATTTATCTAATGTTTGAAAGCAGCTATTTTTCCTCTCTTACTACACCCATCTTTTTCTGTCGCGGTGGACCTCCACGGGTGTTTAGCGAACATAACAAGTTGTGCCACCACTGGCCAGGATTGCATTTCGAATATGTCAAATGTGACCGCTCTCTCCTTGCTCCGTACTAGCGAAGGTCTTATAATCACCAATGCCACTGATGCTAACATTACTGGTGTTGCAACCGCAATTTCGTACGATGGGTGCAAAACATACTGTGGGAGCCGACAAGAACCATTTAGCTGGAGTGTCTTCTCGCAGGATTTTTCTGCCTGGCTCCTCCCATATCTTGCTCTACTCTCACAGCTCCCTTTTGGCGGTCGACGCAGGACAGACAATCTCATGTCTGCCTTTTTGACACTTGGTTCACCAACCCTGGCCGGCTACTCTCTCTATATCACTCTTCTTAACGGCAGATGGCTTAACGATCGACTTTTCTCTGGGATTGATTATCCTGGAGCTACTGTCCGCCGGTCCGTGGTGCAGGTGTTGAGCAATCTTCAACAGGTCCCTTTACGCATTCATCCTAGGAGATCTGGTCAATTCGAATCTCTCATCGTTCATCCAGCAAACGACCAGTGGTGGCTCACGCTTTCAGAAGAACTGGACTACTCACATACATGGTCAATTGCATCTGCAACATCGATTGCATGGGTGGTCATTGCGTATCTTCTTACTGTTGCCGATTCCTTTTCCAGTGTGGCGAACCACATCAATTCCAATGGACAGGGAACCGGATCGGTGTGGCTTTGGTTACTGCCGATTGTCGTTGGGTGGTTGGTTCTCTCCCCTAAATGTGATTATGATCGTGTGCACGAGGCATACGACAAGGCGAATCGACAGGTGTTCGTAGCATGCCCCAGTCACTCCGGTCCTAATACAAATCCTATCCCTGTCACCACCGACTTCGGTTTAACCATCAGCCCCACCCCAGGCTGGAAGATTTCAAACCGGAATGTTACTTCCCCAGACGAGTCCAGAATTCCTCCTGTTTTCAACTATGCAAGAGTGTTGCCGTGGTCCCATTCCGTTTACGTGATCTCGCTGTTCTACCGCACAGCTTGGAGAAAGTGGAATCGTCGAGAAGGTTTTGATGGTCAATCCATTCTTGATCCTGTACGCGGTGACGTTCCACCTGAGTGTCGACTTGGGAACTGTGATCAAATCGCTCGTTACTGTCACCCCAGTGATCACGAACACACTGGCGCCAACGTGGTCTGGCCCCGAGGTGTTTTTTTTAATATAGCGGTAGCATCTCTTATGTCGTTGCAGCTGCAATGGGCGACAACAGGCGCTGCTGTTCTTGTAGTCTGGTATACCCCCACTATCGTGAGTGGCTTCCTATGATGAGGTGACTCATGGACTGAGTACATGATCGCAGGGGTTGGGATGTCGTTCTCTCGCCTACTTGATCTATGGAGCAGTATCTACCACAGTATGGATGCTACTGGTTGTGTCCAGCGCGCTTGGATACTATGCACACCATATGACGAATAACTTGCCTATCCCCGACTTGGAAAACACTGGACATCACACACCGTCTTCGAGGTCGAGAATCCCGGTCTCCACCACCTTCACAACTGGCGTTATACACGACAATTCTAGCGTTTCCATACCATTACAGGAAGATAATACTCTTGCCGTTAAAGTGGAGGAAGTCGTGGTTAAAGTGGAGGAAGTCGTGGTGCCGAGCGTGAATACAACTAATGCTCGTTTTGCACAGATAATTTCCCATGTTGCGGATTGGTTGAGATGGATAGGAAAGTCGCTCGCCATTGTCAACGCGATCGGCATCATTGCAAATTCAGTATTTCAGTATGCAGGGGTCTACGATACATGTTTTTGCGACTCGAGCGTCATTGGTTGGGGCTCATTTGCATTTAACATCATTTCTCCCAATGCGAGCGACATTAGTCTGGCGACCAGCGCTTGGATTGGCGCCGTGACGCTCGCACTGGTTTCTTGTGGGTTTTTCGTCGGTACGATCTACATAATACGAGACTCTGTGCCTTCATAGCTTGTCGATTATTGTTGTGTTCAAGTTGTAATTGTTACTTCAGGAACTCCGTTTGTAGCTCGACATGCCACGGCCGATGCTTTCTTTACCGATAGGACCATCATCATAATTCATGATGGCGACCTCGTCTCGTACATCCTGTTAGTAGACACCAAGCTCGTGAAATACCCCCACCATTTACCCAATTGTTCAGAAGATGCAGGGATCACTCTGATACATGGAGCCGCTGATTCGAGTCTGGTGTACAGTCTACCTTTGTCATTCTTGATATTCTAATCCCCCCAAGGTGTGATTTGCGACAACTATAGTTGAACATTAACATAGATTCTTCTTGTACAGCCCGAACCCATGGCAAGTGGGAATGCGCGGTCACGTTAACTGCAGTCAGGTTCAACATTCAGGAAAATCTTTGGCTGAACCGGACCTATCCATCAGTAACGCCACTAATATCGTACACCGACGTACAGCACAATGGTGCTTTCGAGCGATTGCACTATACTAATATCTGCGGATGGCGGGGAGCTGGAGGTACTGAAAACGACGTCCATATGAAGTTGAGTTGCATAACAACGCCTTATATCGCTAGTTCTCATTTCCCATCGCTCGAGTCCGTAACCGAAATGCATATATATTAATTGAAATGGAGTCTTAGTCTAAGACTCACAGGTTCAAGAAGACACAAGCACATTCATATTTTCCTTTAGGCTACATGGGAATCAGGTATTGTTGTTTGGGTCCAGGATGCGCTTCGTCATGTACTCACCTAGGATATCGGACAAGTAGTTTGCTGTGCCCGTTGGTCGCCCCCCCCGAGTCCGGTTAGGACCGCGTTGGACCTGGTCCGATCGGGACATTCGACAAGTTTATGTCAAGCGGGAAGGATAGATGTGCGATTCAGATCGTCACGAAGGTGATCCTATGTCAAGCCAACCGGGGTCAAGTACTTATAAGTGGACCAGGGACTCTCTACAGGCTGCACCCTGTACAGCTCAAGCAGTAGATATTTCCACGGCCTAAGCGTACTACTATTCGGATGAATTACTCGCACACTCAGGCTGGCACACCCGCTTAGTACAGAGCCCCACAGTATGCTATACATATTGTACTGCTTTGCGAACATAGTACGGCGATCGATGTCCTTCGAACAGTCCGTGATGGCAACTGCCCTTCGACCAGCGGTGAACAATAACAATCATGATGCATCGATGTAGTAATGGGATCATAGCCAACTTCAAGTCAGCATTCGAATCTCGACCCTTTTACTATTTCTGGTATACAAACACTGTCACCACACATACAGTACTATACTGTAGTTACCTGCACACAACACAAAATTAGGATTTCGTACACTTTTTTTTGGCCTAAAATCATTAGGTTTTGATACTATCGCATTTATTGTAGTCTTAGTGGCACGTCCCACTAGTGTCTGACATAGTACATAGGAATGGAGACAATCATAGTACGATTCAAGGCGTCGGCCCTATCTTTGTCATGATATGTATGCCACCGGTATCGATGCATGGTGACCAGCAATCCAGTTTCCAAGGCACTAGGTATGTACCGGCTCCCTATACGGTTCAGTGCATTTCCACGTACCAACATGGCACAAAAATCAAAAAACATCCATGTACTCCTTACATCTCTCCCACAGCCTCCCCCACCGCCCCCCGTCCCATTCTTTCACACGCGCCCACCCTTCGTGCGGTGCCACCTTTTCGATCCAGATCAGGATCGAGCACAGCGCAAAATCTGCGTACGTCAGTTCATTACCCATGGCAACCACCCCGTCCCCGTCCCCATCCCCTGCGTTCCGCCTGAGGATGTCAGCTAGGAACGCAAATCGTGCCTGCACTGCTGCCCACTGCTCCTCTCGCACCTGTACCCCGAGCCGTTGTGGTTGCTGCTGTGCCTCTGAAACGACTTGCATTGCGTGTTCGTCTCCATCATCATCTCCTGTGTGGCTCCCACCACTTCCACCGAAGGTGACTCCATCAACACGGAAATGATCCCGCACGCGCGGTGGCAGACGCTGGTGGCTCAGCGGCACCATTATCGGCAAGAGGGGTTGTATGAAGACTTCGGTAACGTAGTGCACGAAGAGTGTCTGGAGCGCACGCGTGCCCTCCGGTATAACCGGTCGTGCGGGGTAGGTCTGCTCCAGGTACTCCGCGATGGCACTAGCGTGCGTAAGTACGATAGGTTGTAATTTTCGTTGTGTTCCTGTGGATGAATCGGCGTAGGTGCGGCTGCTGGTGCTAGCCGCTGCATGAGAAAAAGAGTCTAGGATCGCAGGGACGGTATAGACCGGCTGGCCGTCGGGGCGGACCGAAGAAGGTGGGGCGTTGATGGCGCGGAGGGTCTGCTCTATGTCCGGGAATTCGACCCAACAAGTACGGTAGGGGAGGCGTTTGTAGTTCAGAATTAGCCTGAAAGGACGACATTTTGAGCGGATACCACAATATAACAAATATAGGATAACCTAATACGCCAAACATTGGGTGCCCAAGGCTGTGGAATGTTCGAGGGCACATCGTACAAGATAATCATTGGTTGAGACATGGCATGAACATGGAGTCGGAAAATTGTTATCCCACTGTCCCAGATCACTTAAGAGGTATCTTGGAAGAGAACACGCTGCCTTGGATGGGCCGACGTGTAGATTTGGCGACTCCTAACATGCTGTGTAGATGTTCCGTCGAGGGAGAGGAAACACCGATGTTCTTGCCATGACAAGGCGCCTCATTCAACTTTGCCCGTGGTGAGTCAAATTGAATAACCGATGGCAGATACAGCTAAGCGGGGCACATGTGGGTAGTGCCTCCGACCCGAGGGTCAAGAATAAAAGTTCAACCATCCATAACGACAGTATATGAAAACGTGAAATGAGACCCTGATCGATGACTCACCAATTAAACCCTCTGGAAACCGAGAACTCGACGACACAGACTGATCAAAATCGTCGGAGGCGAGGAAGTCACATCAGTGCCGGATGCTGTATGCCTCGCTGCTGTGCTGGAGATGTTTCGTTGCCAGGATTGAATATTGAATGTCAGGATCACACAGTCCCAGAGATGGAAAATTCAAAGATGAACCTGAAATGTGGCCTGTGGCGTTCTGCACAGCCGTTGCTGTAGAGAACAATAACACAGCAGGACCGCGGCTCTGAAAAAGTCGCGATGCCATGACGTGTCTGAGATATCGCTAAGATGTACGTTCCGTGCAGACCTTACCCACGTTGTTCACTTATGGCGACTTTTGACCGCCGACCTATTGACTCACCGGGTCAACACCGGAGTTTGCCGATAAATGTCTGGGACGGGATCTTCTACAAAGCCGGTCCTAAATATCGGCGCCAACCTAGGTGACCGATTTGAGAAATTGAAGGAAGATGAAAGTTCTCATGAATTTGCCCCTCATACCCAGTAAAAATTTGTCTTCGCAACGGCAGACAAAAAAGTAGAAGAGCAAAACATAACCATTTGACTTGAGAGCATTGGATGTGGTACTCAAGATGGAGCTCGAGAGGTCGGGACCGGAATCAATGGCAGCACCCCATATAATTGGTATGATCTGTCACACGGCGATGATCATCAAAGCTTCAACCCTGAAATAGACGAGTAAATTCACATGGAAGTTCGACCACCCAGGCATCTCCATATCCATGTATAGACCTACAATGGCGCAGTTGAGTAGCCTTCTTAAGAGCATGTCAACGTTCGAGTAACGTATACGCACCGAAATCACCACTCAGGGGCGGTGCGGCCAGGGACGAGAGTTGGCGCAAAGACTCAGCAGGAATCTGTCGAAAATGCTAGGATTGAGTGGTAGAATGGTCAGCCGAGCAACCCGTTTCAAAAGCCGATTACCACACATTGTACAGGCTATGCAAGAATTCTCTGAAGGGTGGCATCCCTAGTTTTCCTCGCCAGTTGAGTTGGTAGAACAGTAAGACAGGGATCATCATTCAAGTCCAGTAATTTTACTAGCAAAAATGCACGGATCGACTTACCAAGGCCGTCACAAACGGTGCCCGTTTCAAGTTGGACAGGCCCGGGGCTCTGGCCGCGCTCTGGGATTGAAGTGGTGCTTACGTCATCCTGTAGGGTCTCTACCGTACCAGCAGCGCGTGCGCGTGTTGGATATTTACCTCCTTTTCTTCTCTTAGATTGTCGTATTCTAATGTCGTCTCTGTTCTAATCGACCACGACATCCTCAACCTACTCCACATCCCCGCCTTTGCCATGTCTAATGATGTCCAGAAGGCAGACCAAATCGCTCACAGGTTCTATACGAAACTTTGTCTCGTCGTGAGCAATGCCAGAGCCACCACTGAGCAGAGGTCCCAGGGAAAAGTCGACAAATGGGTCCGTTTTCTTCCAATGTCTCTCTAGCTTGCACTGAACCACAAACCATCCGTAGTTCAATCTCGAGACGCCCGACCTTGACATCTTTAAGGATCATCTCAGGATATATCGAGCTGTCTCCTGCTCACCTTCACCACCTCCGTTTGAACTTCAAGTTTTGTTGTCCGTTCCAGAATTGGCGAACAACCAAGTCCTTGTTTACCTTGCTCCTGATTCCTCGCGTGTTCGAATGGATCCCACTCCACGGCATATCCTGCTCGAAAATTGGACCCTCAACTTTTCACTTGCGTATGCCACTTTCCAACACAGTGTCGAGCCAGGCGATGTCGCCCCTTCTACTATCTATAAGTACGGCATACCCCTCTTTCGCAGTCTATTCAGTCTTCTCCGCATTCTTCCTTCTTGGAAGCTCTTCAGGAAGCTACGACGTCGGATGAGTACTCCTTATGTCAACGGTAATCTCTCCATCCAGCTTCGGATTAAATCATTAGGAGACGGTACCTCCGATATACTCGATTTTGGTAAGTCCCACGTGTTACCATCCAAACCCTAGAATCCATGAGGTGTTCATGTCCGTCTTTTGCATGGCTAACTATAATTTCTCTTTGCATAATACATACTACATCCTCCCCGACAGACACGCCCCCCGCGCGAAACACGCTCCCGCTTCCTTACGAAATACACACGTTCCCCTCTATCCCTCATCCGATGGGTACACTCAGTCTCACCGCCAAATACCTCACCACTCCCAGCTTCCAGCTTGATGAACTCGAATCATTGCTTTCTTCCCGGTTTTTATCGTTGGATGAGGGTCCAGACTTTACTCCAACACTTGTCAAGAACCAACAGCGCGATTCCATGTCAGCTCTACCAGGCAGTCTTCGTACTTCACTTCCAAAGTCACCCCCTTCATCCATTGCTGGTCAGTTCGTGCTACCTCCTGCCCAAGCTCACACGAATTCCTTGCCGGGTAGCCAAAGCCCTCGGAATTCACCTCTGCCGCTAAGCCGAACCTCGACTAACATGGCCACTACTGGGTCTACTTCCGCTTTATCAGTCACCTCCTCTCGTCCAGAAGGGAGCGCAGCTTGGTCGAGGGAGGACGGAACGAACTTGGGTGGTATTACTACAAGGATACGCAGAGAGAGCACCAGTACTACGGGAAGAAGTAGTCTCGTAGGCACTAACTTGCTGGCATACCCATAAGCCGCTAACACTTATTTTAGGATCTCCCTTCAGCCCCGGGTGCACTGCCTATTCGCAGACAGAATATCAACCCGGTTCATCCGTTCAAGTCTTCCACGCTCTCCTCGGGCTCTGGTTCAATACATTCTCCCTCTCCTTCCCTCCGCCAACCATCGCCGCTCAGCAGTGGTGTTGCTCTTCCCAGTCTTCCCGCCCGTCCTATACAAACATCACCAAATTCCTCTCGTGTGCCACCCTCTCCTATTGGTGTAAACAGGCCCTCTCCGCCATTCACACCATCAAGTCTCAGTGATAGACGCTCCCTTGCTTCCGCGGATGGCGACGACCACTCACCCCGTCTAACCCCGCGCAAGCGCTATTCGAGTAGCTTTGGACACCGATATACAGCAACTGGAGGTGCGGCAAGCGACGGGAGTCCAGTGAGTAGTATTGGTGTGGAACGTAAGGAGGGTGGTGAGCCCCCAGCAGGAAGCAGCACAGGGGCCAGCAGCAGTGGCGGTGCACCTACCTTCTTGGGTGCAACGACGGACGACGACGATATCTCGATTTTCGTGCAAGAGATTGACGCGCGGAAGCCGCTCGCATCTGCCGCTGCGAGGCAGCAGGCTCTGAATGCTTCCACCGGCGCATCTGTTGGGGTAATTCCCCTCGAACAGAGTCACAGTGCGCCGGGCCGACATGAGCTGCGCGAACCCTTCGCTTCCGGATCAGGAACCGCTCCGAGTTTGGGAACCGAGGGAGGTAGTGCGGCCCTAGGTTTGGGACTAGTCGCTGGTAAACATCTGCGACATATTTCGGAGGGAACGACCGCAAGCAAGGAGTCGAATGCGTCCTCGGCGACGATGGGACCTATGCTGACGCGAGAGGCAGAGGTGGATGAGAAATTGAGACATATGCACGGGGTGTTCCTGGCGTCACTAGAGGGTCTCGGGAGTGGGAGTAACAGCAGGAGGCGGGACAGCGGGAGCGGCCGATCCGAGTCTGGGTCTTTGCGTGGCTTGGCGAAGGAAGATGGCGTTGTCTCTGTACCTGTTGCGCGACCTGGCAGTAGAGATGGGGCAGTGGATGATGGATTGGTGATGGGGCTTCCGAGTGAGCTTGGGAGGGAGAGAAGACATGGCTCGTTGAGATCCGTCAACGCAATGGGGCCTGGTGTGAATGGTGCCGGTGAGCAGGCGACGCTGTCGGGTGACACGTATGGTGTGGGTGACTCCCCGCATTCGCCTATTGTATAGTGAGTGAATTTGTGTGTCGATGGTTTCTTTTCCTTTCTCCTCTACACTCAAACCCAAACCTTTTTGTTCTCTCCGTCACTTATATTGCTTGCGTCCCATTAACCTCGTTGTAGCACAAGAACCCTTTCCCCCTCTGCACGTACTTTTCATCTTATGCCACCTCAATCCAACTGTATGCAATGCGTCTTTGACCCTATTAACATCATCTAAACCCCCCCTTCTTCTATATCGTTATCGTCCCTGTAGTCTTTTAGTCGCTGTTTTCCCTGCCTTTTGCTAAGTAGGAGCTTAACCCTGACTCCGTGCCACGTGGATACCCCCTTCCCCTCGGGCCCTCTCTAATTCCTGCTGGCTGCTTGGTGATTAATTACAATTCTTAACTGTAGGGTTTTCTTTAGCTGGAAGATCATAAGTATATACCTGAGTCGACAAGGTGGATAGTAATTTCTAGGTAGACGTTTCATGCGTGGATCCCATAAAATACTAAGTAATACTGGCGCCGGTAGTGGATGGCTGAATTTAAATGCTCAAGATGAAAAAAGAATTCATATACCATTGACTTGGGCATTCCTGGCCCAGGCGCCATACTACGAATTGATGATATTTAATGATGTAGATAGGCTCATGCTCATTGCAATTTGTGGGTTTGAAGTAACTTGGTCATCGATCAATTACTGTATGATACGTATTTCACTCCTAATTCATGGTCTCAAATTCGGCTCGCTATATACAATGTCCGTCGCTACGCCAATCGGAAACGCTGCTATCTAAATGTTGCGGAAATCTCACCATAGTCATATATTGTAAGCGTCATTTCGTCTGAAGAGCCTCGGAAGTAGGAGGAGCTATCCCTTTACTGCATTTGCACGTCTCGCGTTTTCACCTTCACTTTCATCCTTTCCCCCTTCGAGTGCCGCATTGAGCACAGCGTCAGGGTCACCGAGATGAATCATCTGAGATGCTCCCCATACCGTCTTCCACTTGACATGCGGGTAGGCCTTCAGATCTTCTTCTTTCACGCACGACCACTTGGATGGGTCTGCAATGAGCACCATCACTTGGACGTTGTCCGGCGCCACTGCCAAGTAGTGTGAAAACGACCATGGAACATTTTTCTGTAATGGACAAACCAACACTCGTCAGAAGACACAAAAAGGGACTGCAGCGACACCGTGAAGCAAAAAATAACCTACATCAAAAATAGCCTGCGCGACCTCCAGCCCACATAACCGCATGCTCGTGTTCGCAATCACTGCATCTTCCTTCGTCCAACGTACGTTCTCCTTCAAAAGCCCCTCTGGCGTCTGGGGATGGCTCACTGCCTTGCCGAAAAAAAATTCTCTAATGGGCCCATGCCTCCGAGTTTACTTCGAGCGGGGGATCAACCAGCACAACCCGGACCGGTCGCGTGGATTTCAGCAACGGCAGAAGGACGGCAGCCACAATCCCCCCCAGCGAGTGGCCAACGATGACATCGTAAGGCAGGTCACCACCTTCGCGAGACGTTAGCAGAAAGGGTTGTAATTCCTCCGCCAGTGTAGCAACGGTGTACACCGAGCTACGTCTGGCGCACCCGAGTCAAAGTAGGTCAGGTGCAGTAACGAAGTAACCTGTGTGTTTAGATAGAGATAGAAGGGCATTATATACAGGAGCGCTGTGCTCAGTGACCAGTCGGCTAACGACTGTCGAAACCTGGTGGAGAACTGACCTCAAGAAGCAAATTCCTGTGCCAAGCGATACCAGCATCGAGACGAATATGTGAGACCGTGAATCAAGAGGACGCGCTTGGTCGCAATCGAGTCACCCCAAGTAGTTGCAATGAGAACCATCTGTGAGCGAATGGGAGAAACGGAGAAGATAAAGATTCAGCGCTTGGCGGAGATGCAGAGTCATCATGTGGCGGCTGCGCCCAGGAAGAACCGTGGCAGATGGCGCTGGTCGGCAACCCGAAAGAGCTTAGTCCCCAGGGCCGGTTTCCTGTAGGTTATCATATGGGGACCCAGGACGAAAACATAATCCGTGCAGTAGACTTGGAAGTTTGGAGATAGACAACCAAAGATAGATAAGGTGTGAAATGGTGATACTGCCTTGATCGCTTCTGGGCAATCCAGATGGATGGGTTTTTGGGCTCGTCAAAACGTCTCAGTCCGAGACGTGCACATATGTGTTGGGAGGGCAAGTATTTTCTCCGTTCTTGTTGGCGAACACGTCGAAAAGCGGAAGTGGGAACAATCAGTGCTGTCCGAGAACGAAAGCGAACTTTGATATGCATGCGTACCGGGTGTAGTAGCGATACCTTGCAACCTGAATGATCCACGGGGACTGCTGCAAAGATGGGTTCAGTAACTGGTAAGTAAACATGGAGTTGAGACAAAAAAAGGAATCGAGAATGTTGGATTGGAAACGGAACAGATAACACCAGGACGCGAAACGAGCGGGCGCGCTCTATTTGGTGGAAGCGTTGTGTACGTGTTGTGGTTCATATATTCTCATCTCAGTCTAACGCGGGTGACCAATCGATCAGTAATAAAGGCAGTGACACGAAAAAGAGCAATCAGACCAAATCCTCTCTCGCTTTTCGTCGATGATTACCGTCAATGTTTGAGGGACAGAATAGTACGATGCACACCTTTCAGTCTTCAGCGCTTAGCGCTTGGGAAAAAGGGGCGCTAAGCATCAAAGCATGTGCTAGTATCACCATGACCTTGTTGAGAAAGGTACAGCTGCGGACACGACAACTTTCTTCGTCGAATTATTACACAACACAACATTAGTTAGACACTCTACAAACCATACGTCCGATATAGTGGACACCTAGTGATGTGATTTGCACGAGCAGAATTCCAATATAGTCACTTTCGGAACATTGACCCCAAAAATTTTTGGCCACCCCCAAAAGAAATTGCTAAAAATACTGAAAAATGTGGAATGGAGAGCTTTCAGCGAGCACTAAAAGATGGCACATTGGATTTAAAGTTTGTAACACAGGGAGGGACAGAAAAAATTACCTGAGTTAGTGTGGCACCGGCAAGATATCCAAAAATGCCACGCAGACGCCCCAGAAACCAGATCACTGCACGGAATACAGCTGGCCTACGGAACCAGGGCCACTTGGGAGTAAAAAGACCCACACCATGCAACTCCTCTGAGCCAGAATCCAAAGATTTCGTGCCCTCGAAGCGCCCGAAACCAAATGGACTTTGCAAGACCAAGCCAGACTCGGAGCTCTCAGATGTGATGGACTCTGATGACGATTGGGAACTCATAACCATATTTGATGGAACCAAGTTCATCACTAATTGTGAAGAGTCGGAGGAAGAGTCTGAAATAGAAGATAATGACCTGCCATTTGTTTCAGATGATGATGCACGTTCCCGGCTTGCTGAAGGCTCGTCTCTTAATGTAACGTTTTTCATTTTATATCTTCACATCTTATCTTATCATCCTTCAATGTCACACACGTTTAATACACGCGGTAGTTAGTATATATATTCGAACGCTTTGTATCGTACTCTCTAGTTTGGAATCACTATTCATTCTTCGAATAACGACTCTATTCGAGTCGCCTCGTCGAATCTTCGTTAGTTGATTCTGAACTGATCGTAACAAAATTCCAAACCCTCTCAACTCGCCGACACTTCGTCCTCGAGTCCCCTCTTCCTATACTCTCGTCTCGTCTCGTCTCAGCCCGTGACAACCGACTTTTCGTCCTTACTGTCTACGTGTACGTTTCCCTCGCCTTATCCTCTTGTTGAACGAATAGAATGTACAAGTGTACATATACCATATATAGGTGGATTATATAAGAGTACAACTCGAGATTCACATGTACAAGATTAGATACACATATATCTCCCACATATTTAGGTAACATACCATGTATATAAGCTCTGGTCTCAGGATAGACAACAGAGACATTTCCTTGCCCTCTAAACCCTCACATAACCCAGCCTACAAAGCTACCAACTGTTACACTTGGTCCAGGTAGGAACAAGTGTAGCCTTGAGAAGAAGGTTTTGGAGCAAGGGACAGAGGCAAGGAGTCTTGAGGAGTGAGGGATCAAGACAACGAGGTTCTTTGAGGGTTGAGGGATCGAAGACAAGGTTTTGAGAGTGACAAAGACAACCTTCAAAGCTTCGATTGAGCTTAAGGGTTGAAGCATCCTTTCAAGTGCAGGACGAGGTCACACAGAGTTCTCAAGGGGCAAAGGATATATTCCAAGACATATATAGGGGATACTCAAGGAGGTCAAGGTTAGAGAAAAATAGAGGTGATGGGGAATCACTTATAAGTAAGAAAAAGGAACAATAAGGACTAAGATGATTGGTTAATAAAATGGTGCCATAGAACTCTATGGAATGTGATGGAATGTGGAGGTAATCCGCAGTAAGGAACAATAGGAAACTGCGGATGACTAAGTATACATGCAAGCGATGAGGAGTTTGTAGATAGAAAGAAAGAGAAAGGAAAAAGAAACAAGGGGTCCATATGAATCATAACACCAACCAAGTAAGTACCAGCCTTTACTCTTATTCCTCTGTAGCCCCTGTCCAGGGATGCTCAACTAGCTCCCACTGCCTTAAACATGGACCTTGCTTGTTGCTATGTCTGGTCGGATATGTGTTGTATCAATCAGGAAAGTAGTGTCAAACTGGATGAGGCAATTCATTCAATGTACTGATGGTTGTTACGATTCATAGGGACCCCCATTTCTTTTCTTGTCTTTCCCTTCTCTCTTTTGCTCTCTATGTCTATCTCTCTCTATCATCACTTCCATGTATACTTAGTCATCCACAGCTTCTTATTGTCCCTTGCTGCGGATTACCTACACTTTCCCTCGCATTCCATAGGGTTCTATGGCACCATTTTATTAACCAATCATATCAATTCTTATTGTTCCTTTTTCCTACTTATAAGCGACTTGACATCGCTCCAGTTTTCTCTAATCTTGACCTCCTCGAGTATCCCCTAGATACGTCTTGGTGAATATACCTCTTGCCCCTTGAACTCTCTGTGTGTCCTCGTCCTGCACTTGAAAGGACGCTTCAACCCTTAAGCTCTATCCAAGCTTTATAGGTTGTCTTGTTACTCTCAGAACCTTGTCTTCGATCCCTCTACCCTCGAAGAACTCTGTCGTCTTGATCCCTTTGATCCTCAAGATTTCCTCAGCCCCCTCGACCCTTCGTTGTCTTGATCTCTCGCTCCTCAGGACCCCTTGTCCTTGTCCCTCATCCCAAGACCTTCTTCTCGAGGCTACACTCGTTCCTATCCAGACCAAGTGTAACAATGGTACAGTATCGCATCTTGCATTTGGGCAACTCATTGAACATCAACAATTTCAGGTCAGAGCTAGAGGATGGACTCTGCAGGAACTTCTCGCACCAGATGTGATAAGGTTTTATGGGAAGAACTGGAACCCTTCTGGCAGCAGATGAATGAAAAAGGCAACAAAGCTACTAGTCAAGGAAACCAGAATTGCCATGATGTCAAAGAAGTTACCACAGGAATCTCACACAATGACCTTCGAGGTTTTTTACCCTGTTGCGATAGGGTTGAGAAGATGGCATGGACATTCCGACAAAAGATGATGAAGGTACTATAGTACTAGAAGACACTCCCTTCTAGGTCTATTCAAATGACCAAGCTGCAAGGCCTGGTGCAGGCTAATGAGCATCATTGCCAATGAATGTACAAATGCTTTTTCTTTGCATGGGCTGTGTTGGCAACGACAAATCCTATACAGGAAATGCACTAGATCACCACCAAAATACTAAGACTTAGAGAAAGGGGACTATTGATGGTCAGAAATCAACCAGAACAGACTGGAGTGTCTGGCTGGTACTGGCATTGTTATATACTACTATACATGAGGCGGCCATGAGGCGTACTTTAGGGCAGGTGCTCAGTAAGCAATGACGTCTCGTGAGATAAACGACTATATATGTACTAAGTGTTCACACACTCGTGGGAACGGTGGTCTAGAACTACAACATGAGGCTACCATGCCTTTAGCATGCGCTAGCCTTGAGGTATGACATCATAGTGGTCTAGACTTGAGTCATGTGACACGATAAGATAAGATTGAGTGCTTGTTGGTTAGATAAGATAGACGCGCGCTTAGATAAGATAAGATAAGCCAGCGCTAAAGCTAGGTTAAAGAACGAGGTTTGTAACAGGCTGGACAACCTTCTCTCTATTCCAGGGCATTACCATCTTCTCTGTCTTCTTATTCTAAGTTCAATCCCAATTGTGTCAGTTTCTTCCCTTGTCATCATCTCTCATATGAATTCACCAAGTTTGGAGCTAGTAGTGATCAAGATTAGTGATTCTGTGGCCCAGCCCAGCCTGAAAGCCCTGGCTTAGGGGGCTGGAGGCTTTGTGAAATCATGGGCCAGGCTCCAAGCCTGCAAAGCCCTTAAAGACAGCCCGGCCTGGCCCAAAAGCCGGAGCTTAGGCCCAGGCCACAGCTTTGCACAAGATGCTACCAAATGATTACATTGTAGTACATAGACTAAACAATCAATTAATGTCAAGCATGTCACCATCCCACTCATCGTCAGTCCCCCCATCATCGTCACCATGCACCTTGGGAGTGAGCAAGACATCCTCTTGAATGACAACTCCAGATCTTGTGCTACACTTCAAGAATTGAAGGGCCTCCACGATATCAGCCTTGAGGCGGTTGCGACGCTTGCTGATGGTTATCCCTGCAGATGAAAATGCCTGTTCCGAGGATACAGAGCTGGCCATGATGGGGAGAAAGTCCCACGCTAGAGATCCCCATACTGGGTATCGCGTGGAGTGCATTCCCCACCACTGCACAATGGTGGTGTTGCCAAGGTGTTCCCACACATTGAGGTAGGCATGGAAACCTTGCAGCCACGGGCATGTGAGATCACCACCACGCTTGCTGCTTTGATTCCAGCCAATCACACCCTCGTTCTCACCATCACTATCATCGTCGATATCAGACCCCAAAAGGGCATCGAGCTTGGGGTGGTGGGTTGTAATGTGACATTTGTGGTCTGTGGGCTGTGGGGCATTGGTGTCAGAGTCGTACATAGTGTAATAATGTTCCTTGTACTGTTGGATTCGTTAAAAGGAGAGCATCATTAAGAAAAAAGTAACTTACGATCAATTTGATGTGCTTCATTGCTTCGTTTGCAAGTTGTTTGCCCCGATTGGCACAGATGTAATTGAGCTTTTGATGAGGATCAAGAACTAGTGAAAACAAGTAAGCATCAGATAGCCTAGAATAGGTATTGCAAGACCACTTACTCATTGCGATGATATGCGCGTTGGACGCCACTGTATGGTCATAGTAATGGAATATTTTTTGCACCCCTGCTTTAAGCGCTGCACTGAATTTCATAAATTTCTTGCTCTTCATGCGTGACGACCATGCTTTGTGTAGCCTCTCCAATGCTGGGAGGACCATGTGTAGTGTTGGACCCTGCTCTATTGAGAAAGTGTGTTGAGCGTTCTCTGCAAACTAATGTGAATGGCATCATGTCAGTGTGTGATGTGTGATGAAAGTAACAAGAATAATGATGTACCATGAGAAGGGCTAAAAGCAGGTGGACATGGTCCCACTCTCGTTCCAATAGTTGGAGCCCAAGGACTTTGTGGTGCTTTTCTGAGTCGTTTCTGCGATCTTTGAATGTGAGCTGTTCAATAAAAGTGTTGACATCCTATATTAATATCAGCAAGTGTAAATACATGGATGCCATCAGATATACTTACCTCTTTGAGTTCGAGTGCATGACTGAGCATGTTGAATGTTGAAGACCATCAGACTTTCATATCAACAGTGAGTTGCAAGGGGGGCGAGTGTGTCTGAATGGTCTTGAATAATTCTTTATGTTGTGCTGATGAACGAGCCTAAGAATGCCTGTCATGTCTTCGCAACTCCAATTACACGTAAGAGTACATACCTTGACAGAAATGGCGTGAATAAGGCCAATTGGGTCTCGATCCTCACCATTGCTTGAGACAACAATATCATCAGGTTCAGGTGAGGAGGGGTCATAGTGTTTTGATGTGCTGTACATTGCAAGGAACATCTGTGTCACAAGATTGATGATGTGGGCCATACAGCTGTGATAAGACATATGTAATAGTCAATATATGTAGTTACAATCAGGACTGACTTACTGTAATCGTCGCTTTGCCCCATCAAAGGGCTTGCCTGTCCCAGATTTCAGGAGACATGCAAACTCTGTCATCATTGTGTCATTGTTGCTCACATTGTTGCTTGTAACATATCCAATCTAATGGCATTGTGAGCGGATGAGTATAGCTAGCAGATTACATACTCTATGAGTAATACTGAGGTGTTTGACAGCTTTATACAGTGCCTGCCCAAGACGGACCCCATTGTGTGCGTTGTTGAGCTGGACGAATGTGATAAGGCCTGTGTGAAGGGTCCACATGTGCAGCGCATTCTCTTCAATCCATGATGCAGTGACAGCAAAGTAACTGTCACAGTTTGAGGCCTGTCAGGTGTTGCAGGTAAGGCTGATTTGTCCTTGGACATTTTGACCCTATTGTACTACATTAGTCCAGTAACGTGTAAGGGTATGTGTACATACCAATAGTTTCTTTTTCAGCGAGAGGAAATTGGTCTTGAATTTCTTGATAATGAGCTCATGCACTGTGGTATGACCGGGTACCTTGATCTTGCTGGGAGCGCATGAGACAATGTCAAGCAATTGTTGGAATGTTGGATGCTCCATGCAATGAATAGGCTGTAACATTGTTCATTAGTGAGTTAATGAACATTAGTGGAATCGCTTACCTGGTCTGTCGCAACAAGCCACTTGATAGCAGCCTTGCGAAATGCAGAGTCAGAATATTGAACCATTGTGCCTGCTGGAACAAGATGACTGTTGAGGGACAGTTGCCTACTGATGCCAGTGCTGGACGAGGCTTCTTCCTCTCAGCAGCATTTGGTGTCAACAGGTAACATGGATATGAATCCATTGTCAGCAGCCCACTTCTGATATGTTTCCTCATGGGCTGCTTGCTGGTGATGCCACAGTGTAGTTATTTGGTCAACAATAGCGACACACTTTTTGAGTTGTTTGCTAGTATAGATGATTAATGATAAATAAAATAATGCAGAGATCAACGCACCTGCAAGTGTTACAATCTCGAACCTTCTTGTTGTTCAAGTTCAGGTACGGAGCAGAGAAGTGTGCCTCAATGTCTTGAGTACGTTCTGCTCGCCCCCTCTTAGTTGGCTCGTCTACATCAATGACTTGGATGTCCTTGAGGAGACTGTCAGATCTGGTAGTAAGAGCCCCACCATGGGCAGCTCTATTGACCTGTGATGCTACGCAGGCCTTCTGAAGCCCTACAAAGTGTTCAAATCAGTAATCAGATACAATTGCTGTGAACTTACCTTTTTTCTTTTTGAGTGGGCTATCAGTGTCGGATTTTGCATCAGATGTAATGGCATCAATGTCAAGGACTTTCCGAGTTCGTTTTGGGCCAGCCTCACCGCCAGGTACCAGTGTATTCACTGTATTGTCACCTTCATGTGGCTGCGTTGCTATCTGAGCTTTCCGGTGGGAGGAAAGCTCCAAATCAGCAGCATTATCGGCACATGTCACACATGCCAATGGTATGGCTGCATGTTTGGGCCAGTGAGGCTGTTCTTCGATGTTGGACATATTGCCTGTAATAAGCAAATGAATTGGAGGTGAAATGAAAATTGCATAACCACATACTATTTATAGTTATTGGCTCTTGCCAGCACAGGGTCATGCAATCCTTCACATGGCTTCAGGGCTTCTGGGGCTCAGCTCAGCTCAGCTCACGGCTTTCAAAATGACAGGCCAAGCTCCAAGCCCCACCAAGCCCCTAATGCGGCCCGGCTTGGCTCAGCTTTTTGGGGCTCTGCTTGGCCGGCTCATGGCTTTCAGGCCGGGCCGCAGAATCACTAATCAAGATGCTTGTTGTCCCAGTTCACTTCAGTGTCCTCGAGAACAATGATGGTCGAGAGTTTGGCTTTACAGTTATGCCACACAACCTGCAATCTTAAGAATGAATGGGCAGTGGAGGAGTTGAAATTTTGGGCCAACACTTATTTTGTCTATTTCACTTTTTTCGCTAATTTTTGCTTTTGAGCACTTATTTCACTTCATTCACTTCATTCGCTTCATGCCATGTGGATTTCCTTTTTGGGCCTGTGTAAGCTGAACCAATGGTTGTCATCATTCCACTGTCAACACTCTGTTGGTGAGTTCTGTATGCATGATCTGATCAAGCTCTTCCCTGATGTTCCATCACTCCTGCCAGTGGTAAGACTGAAAACTCACATCCAGTTATAATCTGTTGACAGTAAGTACTGGTATGTACAGTTCTTCCTGGCATATATAGACTGATGTGTATTTTGATACAGATAGCCTTTGGACTTGATCACTCTATTCTGAGACTTTCTATCACTGTTGGCGAGTTCTGTATTGAAAACTCTTATCTGATCATTATCTGATCATGATCTGTTGACAGTACAAGGTCTGTTATATAGCCTTTTGGCTTATTTTTTAACACTGCATATCACTGTTGGTGAGTTCAATTCTGATTTCTGATCATATTCTATAATACTAAATCAGAGTCTGCTGCTGGTATGTACATCAGGGATAAAGTAAGTCATGCAATATATTATTATGATCATAGTATATTAATCATAGTATATTGATCATAGAGTATAGACTATATTGGTATGTATATGTTTTTCTCTAATCCACTTAATATCAATAGACTAAAAGCTTTGGCAGAGACTTTTGAAGGCAACCTTAATCACAAGGACTAGGCACCTCAACTAAAGACAAGATAGGGTGGAGGGGACTGATTAGAGGGAATCCAACCAGAACAAGACTAGCTTGTTCAGTTGCTGCATTCAAGAATTTATACTACAGGTACATGCACACAGACCAAGCTGTGTCTGACACTATCTACTGGATATGGATATACTGTTCTCACAAGTGTGAGAGAAAAAAGCTAAGAAGCGAGGCCGTCCATCAAATGGAAGAGAAGCTGAGTGGAAATGAAAGAGAAGCTGGCCTCATGTGAAACATGTGTCAGGTTCTAGACCATGACATCATTGATAAGATAAAGGGATAAGCGCGCTGATAAGATGCGATGGATTAGATTGGCGCTGTGATAAGATAAGATAAGATAAGATAAGAGATAGTGAAGTGAAGATTTGCAACACTACCCCCCTTCTAAGCCTGAGATTCCAGATCAGGCAGTGGTTCAGAATATTTGCAACAACTTTGGTAAGTAATATATTGGTGGTTATAAGTCAACCATAGCTGGATACTCATGGTTTTCTAGGGTTTCTTTTAGGAGGTATAGACCAGAAGGAGATCCAGATCCAGACCCAAATCTTTTGCCTCATCTCATTCCACTAGGTGGTAGACCATACACTGAGCCCATTGAACTTCACTCTTTAGGACCCTTGAATATCCAGTGTCCAAATTGTCATGCTTTACATTTCATCTCTGA
>JBBPME010000172.1:0-43644 GCA_038090155.1 Rossbeevera pachydermis
GGGTCAAAGACTGGCCCGTCCCTAAGTCCAAGAAAGAGCTAAGAGGTTTCCTCGGATTCCTAAACTTCTACCGAAGATTCATCCAAAACTTCTCTGCTATCGCCCGCCCCCTCAACGCTCTTACTTCAGACAAGAAGGACTTTAAGTGGGACGACGAGTGTATGCTCGCGTTCAACAGTCTCAAAAATACCCTCTGCTCATCCCCCACTCTGGGCATGCCCCAATAGGCCAATTCAAAGTAGAAACCGACGGTTCCCTCACAGGCATAGGTGCCATCCTTAGTCAAAAACAGGATGATATTTGGTGCCCAATTGCGTATATTTCGAAATCATTATCAGATGCCAAAAGGAACTATCATGCGGCCGATTTGGAACTCCTAGCAATTGTGTTCGCTCTAAAGGAATGGAGACATTATCTGCTCGACGTATCAGAGCCATTCCTCCTTTTGACCGATCATAAAAACCTGGAGTATTGGAGACATCCTCAAGACCTTTCCAGACGACAAGCTCGATGGTATCAGTTGCTGCAATCATATCACTTTGATCTGAAACATCGCCCTGGTGCTACCAACCCTGCTGATCCGCTCTCTAGACGACCGGACCATAGTAAGGGGATGGAAACAGATAATAAAGCCATAACCATGCTTCCAAATCTTGAAATTCGTGCTTCAACCACGGAAATTGAGACTACGGAATCATTGATCACAAGTTTGCAGTGAAAAAGAGAGTTGTTTGTCGTTCAAGGGTTAGCAGAAGGAAAAGGATACTGGAAGGAAAACGATGGCGTTGTATGGTGGAAAGGCTTACTATATGTGCCAAAGGATGTACCGTTGCGAGAACGTATAATGAATCAATACCATGATCACCCACTCGCAGGACACCCTGGTGTTCGTCGAACAAAAGACTTAATTATGACGAACTACTACTGGCCTACCATCACGAGGGACATTAAGGATTATGTGAAAGGATGTGATCGGTGTCAAAAGACTAAAGTTGATAGACGATCCAAAAAGACACCACTCCATCCTATTCCTATCCCGGATGCCCCTTGGGAAACAATATCGATTGACCTGATAGGTCCATTACCCGAATCGCAAGGAAAAGATACGATCTTGAATGTTGTAGACCATTACTCGAAATGATACATCTATTCCCGGTCACCAAAGAGATTGATTCCATGGGCGTAGCAAAGATCTTTAGGGATCATATATTCAAGCTACATGGAACTCCTAAGAAGGTCATCTCTGATCGAGGAATGCAATTTGTCTCATCATTCATGAAAGATCTGTATACGCTCCTACGAATCGAAGGAAGTCCCTCGACAGCATATCACCCTCAGACCAACGGACTTACAGAAAGACTGAATGCCGAAGTAGAACAATATCTTCGCATTTATGTTAATCATCAACAGTCTGACTGGGTGGACTGGTTGTCATTGGCGGAATTCACGCATAACCAGAGGACATCCGAAGCGACCAAGTACTCTCCGTTTATGCTCAATTATGGTCAACAGCTGTTGATCAGAAGTGAGAACAGAAAGGAAGTTCGCAACGGATCGGCACAACAGTTCGTCCAACACATGAAGGACTTACAGGAATTGGCCAAACGTTCACTGGAACATGCAAAAGCTGACATGAAACGATTTCACGATCGAAAAGCACGCTCCTCGGAGGTGTTATCGAAAGGAGATCTCGTACTCATTGAAGCCACAAATATTCGAACCGACCGACCTATGAAAAAGTTAGATGATCGCCAATATGGACCATTTCCTATTGAACACGTGAATGGAGATGGATCATACAAGTTGAAACTAGATCAAAAATGGTGCAGCATCCATCCTACCTTCAACGAATGCGTCCTTCACAAGTATCATCCTGGTCAATTCGATGTTCAAAAGGTTCCTCCTCCTCCTCCTCCAGATATAATTGCACAAACAGAGGAACAAGAACTCGAAAAGATAGTAGATTCTCGTGAACGACGTGGTCGGTTAGAATACTTCGTCAAATGGAAAGGTTTCCCTACTACAGAAAACGAATGGATCCCTATCATGGAACTCACACACGCCAAAGATGCCGTTCAACTATTTCATCGTAACAATCCGTCTGCCCCTCGCGGCATCGTCGTACACATTCCGGTTGCACCTACCACTCATATTCGCGAACTTTGTGATTGTCTTATGTGTGCTGGTAACGTTCCCATATTCAAAAATCCAGATTTCCATTCGTATGCCAAGTCCCTTAGTCGTCTCCCAGAACATTTATTTGAAATACCACCCACTGAGGACATCGGTGTCTAGTAAGGGGATAATGTAACATTTTACCTTTTTCATTTCACATTTTCACTTTATCACGTCTCGCTAAGATCACATTCCATTAGTCATGTAGTATATATACGCTCGACCTTCCTGTATCGTATCTCTAGTTTGAAATCACCTTTTATCCTCGAACATACGCCGCTCTTCGCTGCGACTCGACGGATCCTCGTAGGTTGATTTCTGACTGATTCCTTGGTATCGTAACAGCTGTCCGGTGATGATGCTGGAATCGGATACGCATCCCACCAACTCTTCAGTGCGGATTTTGGCACTGGATCGGGGACGACAGTAACGTCAACGCTGTCACTTTTAATAGCGTAGATCTGATGCGATCCTTCAACTCAGGAGAGATCGTTGGTCAACATGGCGGATATGCAATATTACATAGCAGTCGTACTTACTGGCCCATTGATTAAGATCTCCAGTGTCAGCAAGTCGAGCCTTGGCCGCCGCGTTGCGACGAGTCCGAGAAATAATGTCCTATTCATACGGTCCGTTTCGATCACTGAGTCAATCTCGCGATCCAAAGGTTTGAGGCTTTCGGCTGAGACTCGCCTCCGAGTTATCTATCCCGACGACTTGGCCCGTGGGTCTGACTTTGTCAGTGGCGAGGAAGACGTCGATTCCCCCGCCTGAGCCCAGATCGACAACTGTCTCTCCCTGTAGGCATAATAACGCCACAAAGATATCAGTAACGACTCCTGAGACAGAATCGTCAGCGCTTGCCTCCTGTGACGAACGCCCTTGCGATAGGATTTCCGCAGGATAGTCCCATATGCGCGCCAGCTGGGACCGACCGTAGCTCCTCCGCAGTGTATCCGAACGCAGTGGCAACACGCTCGGAATCTAGTAGCAACAGTGATGATGATTAACACAAAATTTGACAAACGCCCAGCGGAACGGTTCACGCATAGGCCCTATCGGCACCTTCGCGCGCCTGCCTGCTGTATGTTTCATTCACAGCGTCGACCACTGGCAGGAGTGCCGACTCGTCTACGCAGGCTTTGTGGCAGTTTGGGTTCATAGTGTAAATAATATTAAGTAGTATATTATTACAACTACGCTTATCCTACAAAGACCAATTAGTATATGCGGTAATTCTTGTATTCCACCAACAAGAAACCTTGTACTCGACTCTGACGTTGTCGCTATGATTTCGCTTCAGGAGCTGTATTCCAAGGCAAAAAACAAGGTCTACTACAGGGATCAACAAGGTCGTGCTCACGTCTAAAATGCTTCTCGCGGTTTTTGATCTCGAGTTACTCCGTACTTTCTCTCCTCTCTGGTTCAATGGCTTCGAGTTTATGGTCTCGAGGGTTCGCTTTCTCGTCTTGTATCTCACTGCGCGCAGGACGCACAGAACAGTCTTGGAAGACGCGTATATCCCAGCCGGGAATCATTCCTTGTTTAAACATGCTGTCGGATGACGTCCTCATGGAAGTTTTCAGCTGCTTGGATATCGAAGACATCCTCGCTCTGCGACGAGTATGTTTTTTTATCCGCGTCAAATGTTCCTTTGCATGCATGGGCTTTACGCGTATGACAGGTCAGCAAGCTATACTACAACCTCACACACCAAGGCATCATCTGGAAGAATTTCCTCAAGAGGATCGGATCCAATGCTCCTCGGCGACCACCCTCACACCGTTACACGCCACAGTACATGACTTCTTTCGAGGCGGAACGGCTGGTGACAAGGGCGATTTCCTTGCAGAAGAACTGGGTGTCACCTAACCCTTGTCCCTTGTCTCGCGATTCGTTCCAGCTCCACCGCCTCATTCAGTCAATGGTCGTCCTTCCTGGAGGAAAGTACATGGTTGCCTCAGTTTGTAACGTGGCCAAAACCCACTATTCATTGATCGTATTCGCTCTCGATCATCGCATAGGTGGGATTGTCCCTTTGGCAGAGACGCCAGTGAAGCAAAAAGCCTACAACCTGAAAGCAAAGTACATGAATATCGATGGAACGCCCAGCATCGTCATTGCGTATCTCCGTCGCAAAATGCCTTCCCGTTATAGTGGTTCCGGGTATGTTTTTGTTCAACTGTAGTGGCCAAATGACAACTCTGACAGTTATTACAGCATGAACCCGTCGATATATAACCCCATCTTCGAGAACCCGAGAAAACCACTGGATCCGCCTGTCCCTCTTCAATACGCCTGCACATGTATCCAAATCTCACTTGACACGCTCGACGCTTTGTCAGACCCTCGTCTTGTCCCTGGTTCAGCCGCTTTCTTTCATTTTGCAGCATCGCAGCCCCCGCCGTTCCGTCTCTTGTGTGTTTTGCGGAGCGCCACAGAACTTGGGGCAATCGATTTAGCCATAATCGAAGGTATCCCGACCGTAGCAGTTGTCAAAAACCATGAAACCGTCGTCTTTAAGGAGCTGACCGGATGTGGAATGCTCTCCACGCTCTGTTGTGCTCGTGAACAACCTTATTCTTCGAATGTAAGTCCCCATGAGCAAAGTGTGGAGCTGGGTATGCTTATCTGCTGTCGGTTCAGCATCATAGCATATGCAACTTGCGCATTTTGCCCCACCAAGGCCAACTCCTCATCCTCCGCGCCATCAAACTCCCAGCAATCACCACAGAGAATCGTCCGGGTGTGCCGCCCATATCCCAAGATCTCATCACGCTGGCAATGTTTGACATTCCGGATTTTGGCGACAACGAAATGCAAGCCACGTTTGCACAACAGACCATGAGCTTTCGGGCAGATGATGTTGAAGGGATCCAAGTCACAGACCCCAGCGATTATGAAAGCATTGCTTGCTCTGATGGTGCTGAGCATCCACCCATCACGATTTTTTACCGCAGCGAAGGCGGTACTCGATTTCATGAACTCATGATTAATCCAACCCCACGGCATTTGTTACCCAGGAGCATGTTTTCTACGCCACATTACTGGTTGGGAAACCTCGTAGCAGGTAATCACCACGTGGTCACGTGGGAGCACGAAAAAGAACGCGGGCTCTGTCGCGGCTTCGTACTCGCCGGTAACCAGCGCTCGCTCATCTATGTCACGAGGACGCAGGACATCACCGAACGACTCTCCATCCGTGGATTCTACAGCCACATCTCCGTCAGCGACGGCACGGCCGGGTACTCGGCAGCTCGGCAGGCGCTCTTTCGCAATGTCATGCGCGGTGACGTGCGTGCCCGCGAGGACGTCATGTGTAAATTCAACATGTTCCCGGACCTCCGAACCGACTTGAGAGCGGGTGTAAAGGCGATTGCGTGGGACGAAGGCACCGGGCGCGTCTTTTACGTCAAGCCCGACGACTCATATCTTCACGTTATCGATTTTGCCAAGGCCCCTGTGCAAGGTACGCGAATGGTCTTCGGATTTTGTTCTGAAACAAGAAAACTCACGCCCGCTAACTATAGCTCCGGATGGACAACGTCGGCCGCTTCCTCTCGCCGACGTGCGCATGCTTGATTTGTGATTATTATTTTTCTTTCTTTATTGCCGTACATTCTTTCCATCCCATACCCTATCCACTCTCTTGCATTTCATTGTACTTTGCCTTCCTGTCGTTTCTCTTGTCTTATACATACCTCTCGCTGATAAATCAATCTATCCCTCGCATTACGCCATCATCTAAATCGTAATCGATTCCAAGCCATCGTGCTCCGAGATGTATTTTATCCGGCTCCGATATGTCCTCCCTGTTTTTGTGTAACTCGCATGCGAGGCAAATGTCACCTGGAGATTCTCGCTCAGCGACGACAAGCATATTCATCTCAATATTGGTGAACGCTCCATCATTACCTGGATCAACTTGTCACAGCTGACGAAAGGAAACCTGATCACTCTCTCGCAGAGGTTCAACAACAAGATTACTTTTATAGGTAAGATCCTTGTAGTTTGATGTAGTGGGTCCGTACTTTTCCAATCATGTGTCTCAGTTCTGGCGTATCGCACTGGTGCACTAAAAACAGTTCTTGAGGATATCCCAACTCTTAGAGGAGCGTCCGGGAACTGTATACGAGCCACTGAACGTGAACAGTCTCGTATTGTTCGTTCATGTATATGATTTTACCAAACTAGATAAGATTGCAGGATGTGAACAACACCGTACCAAAAGTGATCTGCAAGTATGTCCGCAGGCGGGAGGTCATCGGGATCCGGGGGGATATCGAACGCTCCTGAATATGTCAGGAAGGTGTCTCCAACCTGTCGCTTTCACGTTCGCCGTAGTAAAAAGACGAGAAGACCTCAAACGCCCACCTCATATTTTTTTCCATCTACCAAAATATGGTTTAGCCAGCGCGTGGCAAGGAAATCCCGTGACAATGCAGTCGATGTCACCTGGCTTGAAAGGTGCAGGTAATGGTTTGCCTTCAACGGACCTGAGCAGATCATGGTCCTTCCCTTCGTGAGTCAAGATCGCATGCTCGAGGACCAAGCTGCTGCATTGATTGTACACTTTGATATTCGGTGAAGCAGTCTTCCTGGAATCAAACTGTCAACTTGATGTCAGTAATAATAAAACAGTTAACATTAATACTTACAGTGTGTCTGCTGTACTTGGTGTGATCTCCATAGCATGCGTCAGCTTGAAACAACCCAGCTCCCAGTGCATGGCCAGACTGAATGCGCCTACTCCACTAAACGGATCAAGGACTGGGACCCACAAGGGCGCTTCATTCTTCAAGAACATTTTTGTCCTCAAGTTGAAGGTCTTGAGTCTTGAGCTCCTGTTTCAAGCACATGTGATAGATGGGGAATTCGTTCCAGTGTATCCGAGGTCTGTTATCCCATGACCTGACGTGGAACGAAAGGAAACGTTACCGGACATAGAACCGGTGGGGGGACATGGCCAACCACTCATCAGGTTCAGGCATATCATGTTTAACCACTGTGACATAGCATACTCCAAGCAAACCAGAGACTGTGGTCGTCATCTCATTTGGCGTATAAAAGAGGTGCTTCTAAACGCAAGGACATGAATGCCCAACTTGGATCACGCACCTTCTTTGATTGTCGTGTCTGGTCGACATCCAATCCTGTCAATGCGCCCAAAGAGCCGGACGGCAACTTCAAACTTTTCATTACCACCCACGCGGATGAAATCAATGATATGGCCAATATGACATGGACCTTCGTCTGCTTTGATCGCCGAAGTCTTTTGTGCTTGGACGGACGTGTAATCTAGTGCTTAAGCAGAACATACCTTACAAAACCGGAGCAAAGTACATCATTACATGTCTCTGTGAGGTATGCATAAAAAAGAATGAGGAATATCGTTGCGCGTGGTGAGGCGAGAACACTTCCATCCTGTAAAATGATGGGGAGTAAAAATGAATTGAATGTATATATATATATATGCGCAGAAACGAAACGAAACGACAGTGTCGAGATATCCAGAGCGAGAGCGGACGGACGAAAGCAGAGGGTAATAAAGATGATCAAACGAGATGACGAATGTTTATGGGTCCGTGGTCGATGGGGGGAAAGAAGTCAATAAGGAAGGAAACAAACATCAGATGGTTGGGTCGAGTTGCGACCTGTCCTTGTCCCGCTTCCTGAAACCAAGCATCGGGGTGCTCAAGCTGAGCTTCCGCGTCGTGCGTTTTCTGGGGATTTCCGCTGCGTCCACCAGCATGGGCGGGGTAACGTTTATATGGGGCGGTGGCATCACTCCGTAAGACGCATATGCCGACTGTGGCCTATCGATGTCAGGGTCATCAGTCGCGGTGCTGGGAACAGATACCCGTAGGCCATTGCCTGCAGGAACATTCGAAAGAAGGGAAGCAGCCCTTGCCGGGGTACCGGCGGATGTAGCAGGACGGCCGGGCAGCTTAGGATAAGGTAGGGGGTGTAAATTCGAAGGAATGCCGAGTCGACGTGGCACACGAGTGTGATCTAGACTCTTTCTCGCAGACAATGAAAGCGGTGTCTCGACCCTGGGAGATTGAGGGGACGCAGGGATAGAAGGAAGAAGCCGCGGGTGTGAGTGTCGATCGGGGGATGAAAATTTGGAAGAGGCGGTTGATATTGGCGGAGGGAGCGAGTGTTTAGAATTCGTCCTGTAGGGTGACATATCGACTGTTCGAGAAAATGGTAGCGATTTGCCATCATATAGGCGAGGGGACGGGTGAACTGGGGTAGGCGAATCGGACTGGAGGCGAGAATCTTTCGAACTGTTTGACGATGAACTCGTGGACTGATTTCGCACAGGTGAACCGGGTGCTATAAGAAGATCTTGGGGCACCGGTAGTATATCCGAGTTTGTCTCTGCGCCTTGTCGAGGTTTCATGTTTTTAAGCGACCGCCGCCGAAGCCAGCCCATCATACTTTTATCAGAATCCTTCTCCTTCCCGTTAATGGCACCCGTAGACTGGCCCTCCAGAGGCTTGAGATCATCCTTCGGAAAGAAGTTTATTGGTGGCATCGGCTTAGAGATGGCGCTGACCTTCTCATCTGAAACAGGTCTAGGCGGGCGAGTATTTCCGTGTGCCGCAGGTGGGTGAATCCGGGCGAAAAACTGCGATGGTGCCCTGCGTGGAGACTTCTCAGGAGGTTCAAGGGGTATCTGTGTTGGCTTTGGGGGCGTGGTTGGTCGTGGGAGAGTATCAGGTATGCAAGTAGTGTTTGTCAGATCGTCCGTTAGGCCGGGTGGTAACGGTGGAATTGATTGTGCTGTGGAGGCCGGAGAATCAGTCGGTTGCATTTGCTGCGGCTGCTCTGATTGTGGCGCGGTTATGATCACGGGTTCAGGGGTGGGTAGCCTGAATCCAAGTGCTGCAAGGTCCACGTCGACAGCTTGGTAATATAGCACGTAGGCGGAACCTGAGTTCGAGTCTCCAAAGTATCTTGGAATGTCGGACTCTTTGATGGAATCAACGGTTTCGTCATCAAAAACAAGCCAGGTACCCATGGTTTTGATGATGCTGACATAGTGGCCATGATTCGGGCCGCTGTCCGCGCCGGGTAGGTAACGTCAGAGGGGTAACGTCGAAAGTAGCTGTTCTCTCACATTCCGATATGCACGACAATAGCAAAAAGTTCATACAACCGATCGGGATTTGAGATATCATCCACGGTGTTGAACAAACGGAGCTCGAAGGGAAATGCGACACGATATGTGAGTTTGGTATACTTTTGGATGTCCTCTTGGTACTTGAATCGTTTTAAATGGAGGGCAAGGACGTTTGGCAACCGTTTTATCTTCATCCTGCCGACGGTCAGCATTACGCAGCAAAGTCCGATTTAGCTTACAAACCTTCTTTCGGCTTCTTGGAGGTCACAACAGGCATCACAGAAGAACTTGTCCTTTTGGCAGAGCATTTCGCTTGCACTAAACTGTCGAAGACAAGCAGTGACACTGGAATTCTGCTCGATATCTATCGAGAGATCAAGGAATGATTCGTCTCTGGAAGATACCTGGGGAGCGGTGTAAGATTGTAACAAGCATGACACGGGTCACGAAACGCACGTTCTCGCACGTCAGACACCGAGTTTCGCTCGTCAATGTGCCTTCGAATATTCGGTGTATAAAGGTCGCGCCGGGCGACTGATTACTTGAGGTGGAAGTACTTGCGGTCATGACCTGGGGGTGAGAAGCGGTTGAAGAAGATATCATCGAGCGAGGAACTAGGGATGGATTGAGAATGACAAGGAGATGGGAACAAGGAAAGGCCGGACGTACGGTCATCGCCCGAAGCTAATCGCTGCTGTCTCTTCTCCTCCTCAATATCCTCGACTATGCGATTTAATAGATAATTAAGAAATTCGTGGGCATCGTGATGCATTGTATTCCTGAATGCTTCGTTCAGTTCTCTGAGCTTTTCTATAAATGCACGAGGGGCGACGGTGCCTTTGTCGGCGGTGTTCTGGGATATGTGGATATAGAGGGCACGAAGGGTAGAGAAAAGGGTTCGTGAGGAGGAGTGTGCGGGCGGTTGGGGAGGATGGGGCGGAGCGGTCGGGGGAGAGGATTCTTGAGTGGACTTGCGATCTGGTTTGCGGCGAGGGGGCGAAGATGAGGGTGGGTGGGTGGGGTTGAAGTGTGACGTGAGGGCATTCGGGAGGGAGGAGTAGGGATCCGTGTGTTGTATGACGAGCTCGCGGAAGGGGCTGCAGAAGTAAAGGGCCTGAAGAACAGAGTTGGCGTAGCTATGCAAGAGCACATCAATGATGGAGGTAGTGAGAAGGAAGAGATGCGGACCAAGTATTACCAAACTAACAAAAGATGTGATCAGATGGAACAAAGGAAGAGAAGGAGAGGGACGCACGTTTTCTAGACCAAACTGTTTTCCGTCTGCAGAACACGGGATTGGGACTGGTTTGGGGATGGGAGTGTCCGCGACGGCAGGGACGGGTTGAGCGAAAGAAATCCACTTTCCGATGGCCATGCTTGGGTGCCCACGGAGGGCGGTTGTAGAGGTGAAGGCGGAGGGGGAGGGAGGAGGAGGAGGAGGAGATGGGACTGGCAAGTGATGATGGGGGTTTGCACCGAAATGGAAATATTCATCGTATCATTCCGCTAGTAAACAATGCTGTACTTCTACTTAGACACATCCCATCTTTCGCACATGCACCCAGTCGCCCACCTTCACCACCCCATCCCCTGTAAGAATGCCGTTGCACCCCAAACACGGTGCATTGGCATATTCTGGATTTAACCCTCTCCGGTACTTCATAATGATCTTGTACGGAACCGCATTATCGCGAATGCCTGTCTCTGGGTCAACATTTGGCAGCTGTGAAGCCATGGCGCGACAGAGGAACACTCGTCAGCACACAGCTCAATCTATTTCGGAGACAAACATATTCGCACCAGACACCGAGGGCATTTCGATACAAGATGGATGACCCCTCCCGTCGTCCCTTCGTCAGCTCCCCCCCGCTCGGAAGAAATGTTCAGTTCCGTCACCACGTCTTCGACAAAGGGTGCACCAGCCCCTTTGAAAACGATGTTCGGCCGGAACCTGTAACATAACAGCTCAACCTTGGCACTCGTCCAGGCACACAGATTTCACGTACCGTTCAACGACCACTTCTTCTTCGGCCCATTTGTCACTGATGCCCTGCATGCCCACCATATCTCGAATCCGTTCCTGGACTGTCCTCACGCTTTCTTCGGATACCAACAGAAGCGGATATCCGTCCTGAAAATATGAAGGGGCATCAAGCTTCGGGAACCTCGTGGTTGGCGCACAGCTCCGCACGCGCGGACCCTTGGCCACTAAGTGAACAGGGTACCCGATATAATCCGACAAAATTGCCGACGGTGATCGGCCTGCAGAGGTCTCACATATATATCCTTGTATGTCCTTTTGACCCCAAAGTTCAACGTCAACACTGCCACGAACGCACGCTCAGCCGTGATTGGATGACAGAAAAAGCGTGGGTCAAGGCGTCTCACCTTTTCCACTTCTGGAACGTGTCTTCACTCGGATTGAGAGGAAGCCAAAACGTTTCGCAGCCCGAGTCTTCTGGGAAAATGACTTCAAGACGGCCGCCTTCGGGAGTCAAAGAGTCTGCGACGATACAGGGGTGAATCAGCACGAGCTACGCCACACCACGCGGCCCCAGAGTCAACAACACGTCGTTGCAAAGCTAGTATGTTCTTAATGAACAGCAAACGCACCTTGCTCGCTTGCCGAGCTGTCACAACAACATGATTGTCCGCCCTAATGATGCACCATTTTCGATCATTCTGACAGGCAACGTTGAGTATGACAAGTATAGACGTCAGTGACCAACAGCACGAGACGTACCTCGAGGCCTTCCAACGTGTACTTGGCTTCTTGAACAGATGTGCCTTTACAACTCTGAATGACAACGTCAAATAGCGAAGAGAGGATCGAAACGTTATGGATATACCTTGATTGGATGGATAAGGATCTTGGTCACCTGCAGGCTTGAGGTATCAAATTTCGAGTAATCGTCTATCGGCTCGTCATCTAGCACTACTTTACTCGGCCCCTCTTGTCGTGCTGAGAATATCGATTTAATGTCAATTATGGAGCACCCGCTGGTATGCTTGACGCCACTTTCGCGCCTTTGCAAACGTGCGGAGATCCAGTTAACACTCACTAGATGGGTTCTGTCTCTTGACTAAGGCCAGATAGGCGATTGGCAGCAGTATAGCGACCGTCGGAATCAAAATAGCTGGCAGCATGGTGGGCAGGTTTTTTTCCATAAATCTTTCCATGGTGGTTGTGGGAACGTAGTAACTGGGAGAGGGACTGTGAACAGAACAGGAAAAGGCAGCCTATTGAAGACCTTGAGAACAATGGAAGGACTGTTGGCATCATTGTCGTGGGCAAATTTGTGAACAGCCGGTGCTGTGCTTTGGCCTCCAATGGTTCATGGCCACGTGGAAGAAACCGTCGGTCGTAGTAGCAATTGGTGAACTCTTTGCCTGAATCATTCAGTCGCCTCTTTGCAGCGAATGTATGAATTCACTCATCACGGTCAGGAGAGACAATACTAAAAGCTCCCGCTCCATCTCACCATTTTGACGGCCATCAGCCCCAATCCAAGTTCGTAGGCACAATCATTTCTAAACCAACTTTTGGGGACGGATGACGCAATACTCTATGTTCGTTGGAGAGCAGGGCGCTCGATTAACTTGATGGTGACGCAGGGTGCGTCGAGTGAACTTAGATTTAGATTTATTCAAGTCATGGCTATGGTTCTAGATTGGATACTGGTGAGCGTGTTCGTTGGTTCGTGGTTGGACCTCACTGAGACCTATACACCCGCTACTTAGATAGCCTGAGTGCTGGGATCGTGACCATGCAAGAAGGCGGCGGCGTCGTAACATGGTTCGTATGCAATTCCTGAATAAGGCCAACGTGAACATCAACCCGTTCAAAGCCAAGTTCGGCGAGATCCCATGGATTGCGAGTGTCCCATCGCCAGAGGTCTTCCTGATCTGCCCAACTTGTCGGCGTAAGGATGATGTGGCAGCAGATAATAAATAGATTTAACCACACAGGACATGCAGCGATTCGAGAACCGTTCTACGAGATATGCTTGAAAAACTTACTTTCTGCAAAGACTTCTCAGTGGGTCTTCGAGTCGATTCTCAGTCAAGCTTTGTCGAAAATTCATGCAATTTCCTAGCAACAGTGGAAACCGAGAGGCGGGCCTATTAAAGCTCCTCTGAGGCTTGCACCACATCGATACGTGGTCACAGCTTCTCCTCTCCTACTGATTCGCAACTTCGCAGCAAATTCAGGTTGGGCAAAGTCTCATAATCTTTTTCGTCGTGAAAGTCGGACAGAGCAGGGGGTAACGAATATCGGATGGTTTCCCCCGCGACCAACCGTCAGATCTTGAAGCATAGCGAGGTTCGTCATTGTCTTTCTATTGAAAAGATGTCGCTACTGCATATAGTAAATACGAAGAGGGCTCATATGTTGACGAATTGTAGTGCGACTTGCTATGGTGCCAGGTTCCAACGTTCAAACCTAACCTGGGCAAGCACGAAGCCTAGAAATGGGACGCGCTTGGGGTAGCAAGATACTGCCAGAGCTTCCTCTCTTTGCCTCTACCGCATCGCTCTTCCACCTTGCAGTGGTCGTCCTCGCCCATTCTAGCGCGCACCGCGCTGTGCCTCCGTACATGACTCACCACCTTCATTCTCTTCATTCTTGGCTGGCGGTGATAACAATTCAGTAAGTAGAATGAAACGGACCAAAAGATCAACCATCCTTGAAGTTCAGAGAACCCCTAAATACTCTCCAAGACCGTTCTCCAAGCGGTCCTGAAAAACTGAATTTTGCGCTTCAACGAGACGAGACACGCTCTATCGTAGATCATCAGCAACCTATCCCTAATCAAACAAACTACACGTACCGCCCTTTTCCTTCGCCTCGACGTGCGCTGCGTGATTTCCAGAAGACGAAGACATGCAAACTATTGCACCAGATAGCGACGAAGTTCTGCAACCGCGGAGGATTGCTCCGGTGCCAGAGTTTTGTGGCCAACACCTTTCAGAAGCTGTTCGACGGCTTGAATACTGCGATTCAAGATCATGATTATGATTATGAACAGTCTGACCCACATCGGCGATGTTTTGTGCGACAGTTCCCACTGAAGCTAGCCATCCACATCTCTGTATCGGTCAGGCATGAGGTTAGGCAAGATCCCAACCAATGCTTCAGGCATAGGAACCCATCATCCTTGCAAGTAGACTTCATCGTCCTCTCCTTCCCGAGGCTTCCACGTCTTGAGGACATCAAAGAGTCGACGACCATCAAATAATCACCTGTCTTCCTGAAACCTTGCTGAAATTTTGCGATAACTGCGCATGACCACAAACGTTCTAAAGCGACCAAACGATTTTCTTCGTCCAGTCCTCCTCCGTTGAACTGCTCGAGGGGGTCCAGACGTCAGTAATATGATCTTCCAGCGAACTCTGGTCCGCGGGCCTGATAAATTGCAAAAATGAGCAACTGCGGCGACTGATTGCCACGTACCCATTGAAAATCTCATGGAGTATTTTTTTTTGCCATGTGTATCTCTGTGACCCGATGTTGAGTGAGGATTTTGAGTGATCGCCCTGTTCCATCACTTTCAGACGTGCCTGTCCCCACCACGACCTTTGCTGCAGATGGTGCATACGTATCGCCACACACAAGAAGCGCCAGGAAGTGACGCAAGAAGCGAGAAACGCTCTCGCGGTGGCTTGTGGGTTCAAATCTTGCTTTCAAGGCCTGAAGGATACTTGTCAGCATGCGGATGCGCCTTGAGACTTCGTTAAAGCTCTGTGGGTCTGACATTATTCATGACGGGGGAAATAATACAGACAAGAGTCAATTCCGCGACTTTTGGACAAGTTGGTAGTGGGTGGACGCTCGGGCTGGAGGCTACGGCTGCTCCGAGTCAGGCTGCCACGATCAGGACTGAGCGACACCCGGCGGCCGATTCCTGATGGGACGGCACTGTGGACGTACTGAAATAATGGGATAGGAGGATGCGGTGGCAGAGCATGACTTTTGTAAGTTACTGTACTTGGTGGAGTTCAAAAATTACTGGTCTAGTTGTACCAAGTATACGTACAAATTATAACGTTTTCTTTTATTTTCTTATCTCATCTTATCTTACTTCGTTATTATCACTTCATTCACATTCGCCTCGTATATATACTCGAATCGCTCTGTATTGTATTCTTTAGTTTTGAAATTCTCTTTTACCTGCTTCCACTCTTCGTGTGTCGCAAGTCATCGACAAGAGCGTTTCTTAACACAAATCACTCCGATCTTGATTCAACTATACACGTCCTTCCGGGTCGTACGTCCTCACTCCCCTATGCGATTCCTGACTACCCGAGGTACTAGGCTAAGAGCTATATAACAAGTAAGCACTATCGAGCGACCAACTCACTCAGAAAATTACAGTTAATGCTGAAACTTGTACTTTGATGACTGCATCATGGCTGCATTGAAGAAACGCCAAGACGCCGGGCTTCTGCGCGTTTCGTACCATTCTTACCTTCTTCAGGATCGATGTCGCCACTCTGCTTCCGATATCACGGTAGCCGCAGTGACCTCAGATGGTATAAAACGGTTTGGAGAGACATCGCTCTCCCCAATCCTGCTCGAGGCCAACCTGTGAAAAACGAAACCACCATGCGAACAACTCTCTTCTTTGCTCCCATCCTCCTTTTCGTTGTCGTACTGGCTAGCTTGGCCACTGCCGCCCCTTCCCATCATCATGGCCTGATGATGAAGCCAATGCGACGCCACCATCATCATTTACCGAGAACAGGAAAACTACAGGGTGTTTGACCGTCTAGTCTAGTCTCTGGGGTGACACGGAAAGTAAAAGTTTGTCTCTTTTGTGCGCAGGCTTGCACTCTTCCTCAATATTTTTGTTTCAGAGTAGTTCTGCGACCCCATCCATCGTCGCGGATGCCTGTATGTGCATTATAGAGAGCGTGTATGTGTAGCGTGCATATGCATATGTATTCCTGTGGATGTATAATAGAATTTGTACGACTCGGGTTCGCCCTCGTTATTCCTTCATAGATGTTTGCGAGACCGTCACATTCAGGCTGTTGCCAGTTTACGGATTTACGAGCTGAATCTGTCAGTCACAGTACTGAAGCTGGAATATTGAATCCATCCCTCCCTTCAAATTTCCTGTTTCCCTCAATTTCGGATTCTTCCAAAGCATACACCTCAGGGAGGTTCCGTTCCCCCTTCTTCGTGAGAATGGAGGTCATCTGAAGGCCTTTTGCTCCGAGTCTATAGTAAGGAAGCGGCGTAACAGCCCGAGACGAACCTCCGAATCAATGTATCGCCCCCCGTTTCAGAATCAGAGAACATCCCCGTAACGGTCAACGTCTTCTTTGCATCCGCGACGAATGCTACTAACCCCGTCGTCACGGTCGAGAGATAAAATTAAATGACATGAGTGCGGAGAGCGGAAGACACTCACATGAAACGGGGCGGTTCGACGACCTTGGTCAGACGAAGTAAACTCATGACTTGGGCTGTGTGACCGAACTTGTGACTAGACTAGAGGATATGCAACATTGAACGGGCAACTGGATGTTGATCCCATACGCAAGGCGCTAGTGGTAAATAGCCAAACGATGTCCACCCAATGTTTTATGCCTTGCCTTGCCTTCAGTGCAGTTGACCGCGACGTCGGTAATGACACCGATGATAATTCGGGATGCGCGAGTCAAACGAACCGAAACAACGGGAACAGCCTGGGGGCGACTTCTGTGGTTCTAACAAGGGTGGTGAGTGATGTCATCGAAAAAGCGGAACGGGCGGATATAAATATGTTTAAAGGACAGACTAAAGGGTTATGGAACGGAAGCGAGGATCGAGTTGGTAGCTCAATTGATGATTCTCATCCTCCCTTGAGAGACTCGAATTGTGCACGTGCTATGGCCCAGATTTTCTGGTTCAGTCTTGCGGCGCCAAGCGGCTCAGTACCGGTGACCCGGGGGTTTCCAGATGTTCCAATGGGGCTTTTCCATGCTTGCCTTCAGGTTATTATCGCCGTCGCAAGTCTTTCAGAGCCAGGCATTTTACTCTTCGGGAAGATCCGACGTTGATATAGCATGTGTAGCTCGACTCGTTGAAACTTATATCGTATGATCATATGAACACATATCCTCACCCATCCCTTTTGCTTTTAAGACCCTCTGAAACTTTTGTCTTCTTCAAACGCAAGCTTGACCTAAATCCGAGTCAGCTCGTGTCAGTAACTGCAAACTGACCTTTAGGTGGAATGGTACGGAAATCTGCCCCTACCTTTGCCAAGAACGCCTCATCCGTGATTGCCCTCATACCTACATGCGCAAGCGCCTTGGATATGGTATAGCATGCTTCGTGTGCAGCGTCAGTGGCAGCTGCTTCTGCAAATTCCCTGGTATGGTTTCCCCCTCCAGGTACAGTGGGAATGGCTATGAGTTTAATCGTAGAGGACCCAAACATCGTTCATACAATCCTCGAGGACAACAAAGAAATACGCACAAAATCCAGGGTGTAGTGCAGGCATCACTAATAGCCATCAATAAATAGTATCGAAAGGTATCGAAAGTGCATACGATAAGTAATATTTCCCTGCGCAAGTTCTTGAGTTCAATTTTGTTGCTCTATGTTGACTTCATAGTACGACTTACGAAATCAGTAGATGCAGACCGGATACCCCAATCATAATCAATATCTCCATATCGCTTCCTGACGACGTCCGCAAGCTCGTTACCTATTACCGATATATTTATAAATTAGTTGTAGAGCGAAGTCGTCCGCTAGTAACTGACCCAGTTCTTTGTTCTGGATAAGTTCGTTTCCTATACTTTCGTGTGTGAATGCGACACTCGTGCCAGTCGCGGTAGCGGCAGCTCTTTGAAACATTAGCATGGCGAAAGACATTGTCAGTATGTTTGCATACTGGAAGCAAGATTTGACCCGGGCTGTGGTCTCATACACTTCCTTGGTTAGGGGGGCACGAACGAACCACCTAGTAAGATGATGTTAATTAACGATTCAGTTGGAAGGGAAATGGTGTAATGTACTCACTGCACTGTGGAGCTATCAGGAACCACTAAGCACGCTGGTTAATCACCGTTCGCAAGGTCGAAGTAGCGGAAATAGACCATTCGGGGCCCAATCACGACCTCCAAAGATACCATGTACGCGGTGTGTTGGATGGATTTGTTGACGCAGAAGCCCGATATTTGTGTAGGCAAGAACGGCAGCATCGAGTGCATTGATGCCTTCCCAAGGGCTCAAGCCAGCATGGGCGCTGGACACAAAGCAGGTCAAATGAACATTAACTAATCAATAATTCCTTGTCGGTTTCTCACGTTTTCCCTGTATAGTCCACCTGGAGTCGGACCAAGGCAAGACTACTGCTGAGACTGATGGAATAGGGGGGGCCTGGCGCCGGGTGACACCTACACAAAGATCAGTGAAAAGCAAGGACCTGATCAGAACACGATAAAGATAACATACATGAGACAGACGTCCATTCCCTCATACGCGCCTTTATCCCACAGTCTAACCTTACCAAACCCGCCCTCCTCGGCTGCACGCACGCTTTGAAAAAAATATTTGGGGTAATAAACTGAACAGAATCTTACCAGGGGTCCCAAGTAAGATCACCTTGCCGTCGATGTTGAATCGTTCCATGGCAGCTTTTGCGGCACAGGCAACCGCTACGCCCGCGATGCCGATCAGATTGTGTCCGCACGCGTGCCCTATCCCGGGGAGTGCGTCCATCTCAGAATTTACACCAAGAACGCGGCCTCCTTGACCGTGGGTGTAAGTAGCCACCCAGGCTGTTTCGAGTAGGTAGTGCTTTTTAACGGACCATCCTTGCGCTTCCATGAACTCTGTATACACCTCGTGGGCATAACTGGTCGTCAAATTCAGGAAATCAGCACATCACCGCACACAGGAATGATCATTGTACCGTTCTTCGAATTTTAACTCGGGATGGGCTAGTCAGGAGATTGTTAGATCAACAGAGATGAGTCATGGCGAGGGACCTCACCATGAATCTTATCACTCAACTCTCTCAACTGGGGGCGGAAAGAATCGATCTTTCTCTCGATTACATCAAGGATGTCTGGTCTGTATACATCGCCTGGTAAGAGCACTGGCTTTGGTGGATTAGTGTCAGGCCTCCACACGACATCGGCGGACATCGTTTCTAATGATGGTAAACGTTTAGACCCTATATTGTGGTTTGTCCGATGTCAAAGCAGCCGCCTCACTGAGCCTGGTCCAGACCTGGAATCTAGGCGCTGTATGACCACACGATGAGCTTACGTCAAGACTAAAATCAGGAGGGCGGGGAGTTAGGCATGTGGGAAGTACGTCATACTGAATCGCAATCATCGAATCGACCAAGTCGGAATCGCTCAACGTTAGTGATATATCATACACGATCTTGCACCCTAGCTTTATCGTAATCAGCAAGGGGGATAAAGGTACAACCGTGGGCGCCGCGATCCGCACAATCACCTCGCCTACTACTCCGTTCTCATGATGATATGAACGCCACTCTCTGTGCTCACGATATCACTGATCTCTCCTACTTTGAGCGCAAAAGCAGCTTCTTCAAACGGCTTCTGCATCTGGCCACAAGCAAACTTGCCGAGATCGCCGTCCTTATCGTGCGAGGAACAGTCTGAGTGCACCTTTGCCAGCTCGCCAAACTTGTCCGGTTTGTTCGATGCATCGTCAATCTCGTCTTGGTGCTTCCGCAGGATGGCAATCGCTTCCTCCTTGCTTCGAGTGATCGTTGACTAGGGGGCAGAACGAGTCGGGAAATGGCGATCGCCGAGGAGATATCATGAGATATATCACGTACTTCTTTCCAGCTCGACGGACGACGACTTTCCTTGTGCTTGATCAGCAAGTGGCTTGCCCTGATCTGCGTGGGTTGGTCGAGATAATGTGCGCCGGAAAGATTGCTTAGTTCCTCTTTGGATAATGGTGCGTCCCAGGTCGAAACTTTGGTTTCAGTGTTGAAGTAGTATGGGACCCTATGGGATGAGGACATGCGAATTTCCCAAGGCGATGAAGACTATCGATACTTGTGAGTTTCTGAACATCCTGGGATCGCGTGTCCGAAAGCTCATACCATAGTGTAACGGACAGATCGCCGTATCAAGATGATGGTTCGAGTTACGACCGAACGTAAGGAACCCGGACAAACTACCCTGTTCGCTTATCTAATCGAAGCTGAAAGTTCTGCAGCCCCGGCCCGAGCTCGGACAAGATGCTAACGTCCACTCTATTTCGATTAGCGGTGATTAGGTACATGTAGATAGTTCCGTCGTCCCTCCCACGTCTCACCGCTCCGTTTCGTACCCCTGCGGGTTCTTGCTCTGCCAGTTCCACAGGTCCCTGCACATCACCTCCAGCGTCTGCGGTGCAGTGAAACCAAGCTCCTTCTCTGCTAACTTCGGGTCCGCAGTCAGGTCCGGCACATCTCCACGTCTGCGCCGGTCATATTCAGCTCCGGGACAGATTGTACGAACAAAGTTAAGTTACTCACCGCCTACCAATGATCTCATACTTGAAATCAAATCCGGTAGCCTGCTTCATGGCTTCGACGATCTGGAGAACGCTCATCCCGCGACCCTTTCCAAGGTTGTAGGCCTTGTAGCGTGCTTCGTCGGGGCAGTTGTTGAAAACCTTAGAATCAGGGGCTAGCGCATCGAGGGCAAGCAAGTGCCCAGATGCGAGGTCGAGCACATGGAGGTAGTCCCGCACACAGGTGCCGTCCCTAAGGTTCGTCAACGAAGTGGCGCGGACACGTTCCATTGTGACTTACGGAGTTGGATAGTCGTTTCCAAACACTTTGAACGTCGAGGCATCCACCCGCCCTACCGCCATTTGGGCCAATAGTGGAAGAAGGTTCCCGGGCCGACCACGGGGATCTTCTCCGATCTCTCCAGAAGGATGGGCACCGGCAGGACTTCGCCAAACTCAGTGACTAGTAGACTTCCAGGGAAAGCATGCACTTACTTGAAGTAGCGCAGGGAAATGGCGCGCCAACGCTGGGATTCAGCTGCGCCAATGGGCAAATGTAGTATTGCATGGAGATAAATCATGACTTACCGTGACACAAATCGTTGATGATGGTTTCCACCATCACCTTAGTGCTGCCGTAGGGGCTATCGGCTTGCAGGCGTGTTGTTTCGGGAATTGGGATGGTTGGCGGTGTTCCGTACACAGTCGCAGATGAGGAGTAGACAATCCTGGTACAATTGTAGTCCGACATGGTTTGTAAGAGCGAGATGGTTGCAGCAACATTGTTAGCGTAGTAAGTCAAGGGAATCTCGACCGACTCGCCAACCGCCTTGTAGGCCTACGTAAAAGCGTCAGCATGTATGTCCTTGCACAGCAGTCCCAAACACGCACCGCAATGTGGATAACGCCCCAAATGCCACCCTTGCCATACTTCTCGAAGACGGCTCTGACCTTCTCGGGATTCGTCAAGTCACATTCAAAGTTGTCGAGCTCTGCGCTCTCCTTGTCTGCGTCCGTCGCGTTCTCTGGCAGTGCGTCCCGAGCGAGTTGCGCAACACGTGTCAACGCAGCGGGAAGGGAATTGTCGTGGTTGTCAATGGTTATCACTTTGTATCTTCTGGTCTGTTGCAGAGCGAAGACGACATGGGAGCCTGAAGGGTTGGTGAGCTCGAAACACGGAGGGACCGAAAATTTCTGCTTGCGGAGAAAAAAAGTGTTTACCTATGTAACCCGCCCCACCGGTGACCAGAACACGCTGCAGGCAGGGTCGTCAGCTATTGAGTTGTGCTCACAAGGATGGGCGACGCACTCGCAGACCATTTTCGGTGGACATGATTGCTCGGAGTACTTGTGTCAGTCAGAGTTGGTGAGAATTGATGATCAGATGATCCGCTAAGCCCATTTATTGAAAACATGCGATCATTCTCAAATATCGGCTCCAAACCGAAGAACGCTACGTTCTCAAAAAAAAAAAAAAAAAGACGACGACGGTAGTACGTTTATCTTGTCATGATCCCAAAGAATAACAATTAATTTTACCCACTCATACGAGTCAATGCTATCATCGATCCTCCATCTTCACATCGCCCTCGCCGTCTTTGTTGCTTACAGCATTCGCCGTGGTCTCTTCTTTTTTCTCCTCAACCACAGGGGCTGACTGCCCGCCAGAACCGCCACTGTCCTCATCCATCTTTTGCGTCCTCTCCTTCTCCTTCTCTCGCTCCCGTTCCCGTTCCTTCTCCTTCTCAGCCTCAATCTCATGTGCAAGGAGAAGCACATCACCCGTCCCGATCCTCCCGAAATGTTGCAGATATTGATCCCGTGCCGTCCGCAGGGCCAGCCACGACCATCGGTGTTTGTTCTGTCCCGCGCGTCAGCCATATCAATCGAAATGCGCGAAAAGAAAGGCCTCTGCTTACGTCTTCCAGTTTCAGGATTTGTTCATCGGGAGGCGGAGCCGATGTGGGTGATGGTACTGAGGTCGTTGCTGTAGGAGCCGGTAGTGGCACCACTACAACTGAGGCGTTGGAAGGTCCTTCGCTCCCAGGTAGTTTTGCTGGTATACTCATCCCAGGTTTAGGAGGAAGCGAGGGATGTAGCGGTGATCCAGCAGCAGCTTGAACAGACGGTGAAATAGAAGGTTCTGCTTTAACAGGCTCTCCACTGATCATCAGTATATCCTGCGATGGAGCTGGCGCCTCCGTTGCAGGAACGGCCTGGGTGGCTGCCTTGGCCCGAGTTTGAGCTATTCGTTCCGCATTCCTTGCCAGCGTTTTCTTCCGCATCTCGATTCGGACGTCCTCTTGCTTGATCTTTTTGACAAAGTCTTTGACGTCACCCGCCCTAGTATACCACACGTTAGTTGCAGAGTCATCGAGCCAAAAGCGACCGTGCTCAACTGGAAAGGATTATGGAGATCAAAGAGGTCTCTGTATCCCATTTCCCAAATCTCTGTGAGCGGCTGAGAACCATGACTCCACTGCCATTCCGTTGGTTCCTCCCTTCTCTTTGCACGCAATTCCTTCGTTGCTTCCTCTAGTCCAACTTTCTTCTCACCCACCTCCGCACTCCATGGCTCACGGTCAAACGGTGCACACAGGTCATTCTTCCATTTCACCCAGTTCTTCTCCCGTTCAAGGATGATGCTGACCGTGTCTGCAAAGGCTGGTCCATTTGGAGCAGTGGAACGGAGTTCCGAGGTCGCTTTGACAATCGTATCCTGGACCCACTGCGCATCTGCAGGTTCAAGCGTAAAGTCCATCTGAAGAGAGCGATTACGCGGGGTTGCCCATGCAGCTTTGGCTGACTTCGTGAACGACAGCAAGTGGTTGAGGAGAATGAGAAGTTGGAATAGAATTTGACGTCTGAAATGCGTATCCGCGATCTAGATAGATCAGTATATGAAGTGGGTTTCGAGAGATGAATCAACGGACCTCGAGACTCAAAAGGTCTGGGCTTGTGAGGAATTTTGCAAAGAAGTAATCGCTGGTGTTAGTCTCCTCCCCGGATTCAGCATTACGCTTGCGTTTCAGGGGCCCTGGGTGGTGACCCGCGAATGCTCTATTCCCCATCATGGCACGCTCTTTCGTTGTCGCCTCCTTGATGACGGGCAGAACCTTCTCGACGGCCTGCTTGAAATCGTTGAAGGTACCTGGAGTAGAAAAGACAGGCGGGCGCGAGAATGGCAGCTGAATAGACCAGAACGTTTTGTAGAAATCTTGGCAAGACGGGGATTTGGGTACCGAAGTTCTCATCAAACGTAAAAGTAAGGCATACCGTCCTTGTCGACCCTCGACTGTTTCCCCTGTTCATCGTCAACCTCCATTTTATCATCTTGAGTGGGCGGCTTCGACGATTCATCTTTGGCCCCGACCTCGCCATGACCGAGATCCACAGTTCCCTCCCATACTGGCCCATACTCTCCTCGCAAGTTGACGCCACTTCGCTCCCCAAGAGGGAAGACGCCACTAAGAAAAGTCAATATACGCCCGCAAAACATCGTTGTCGAACCCGTCTTGGACAGTCGTCGGAGCAGGTCGTTGAGCATCCGAAGCAATATGAGTGCCTTGCCCTTTTGAGGGACCATGCCCTGCGTCAGTCGTGAGGCCTGTGTCTCGATCCACGAAAAGATATGAGAGCACGACGCGATAGTCTGTGTCTCCAGCAGGTCTTGAAGCACAGTAAACGGGAACGCAGCCTCGCATGCATCTGTATTTTAAGCATGCACAAATCCGCGCGTCGGCGTGTCAGAAAGATCTTACGTTCCAATTCGCTCAAGGAACGCACCAACCTTGCTCGGTGAACGTGAGGACGAGATCGAGTCGGTCTTGCAAGCCGGCGTAATAGTCCGTGCTCTTGTCTTTCAGAGCTTTCCCCTCAGTCGCCTGTAAATAACGAGTGGGTATATGTGCATGACCCCCACACATTACAATAAAAACGTACCGCCAGCGCAAACACTTCTTTTCTGAGAACGAGCTCCCATCGACTCCGCACATTCTCCTGCGAAGACGCACTCCGAAACTGCTGTACTTCCCATGAGACCTTTTCGTCGAGGGTCTTCTGGTCAAATGGACGCGCAGGAAAAGAAGCGAGCACCGTCTGGACGCACTCCGCTTGTGAGCCCATGGAGGATAATGTATGTATATCACTCTGCCGAGATGCCGCCAGTCGTCCCAATTTAGTACTCCGCGTATCATGTCTTTCGACGACCTCCACAGCAGCAAATCAGTCAATGAGCAACTTATTGGCATTCAGTACGATGTCAAGATGTTGGCTTCTTTCCTGCCGGAAAACGAGGAAATCACTGTAGACGATACCGAGCTGTTGGCACGCCTAGATAGTGCCCACTCAGTCGCTGGAGGGGTGGAGGCCAGACTGGATGATATCCTGGGCACGTTAGACGATTTGTTAACAAGCCTCAAGCCAAAGGACGCAGATAATACGCAGGAAACTGCCTCCGCGACGCCCTCCGAAACACAGTTCACGAAGTTAGTTCCTATCGTTCCACCGCATGGTGACTAATCTACATCGATACATTCTAGGGCATGATTTTGCTCAGAAACCTATCACAACCAATGTCAATGCGTACGATATGGTACGAGGATTAAGAATGTCCAGTGTAAATCACGGTTTCGAGCCTTCCCCACCAGTTCGCTTGACAGTGTGTACGACATCAGTGCCTTTACGAGCAAACACCAGCTATGATCGTAATTAATGAAAAGTCTTTTACAAAGTCAACGGGTGGAACGCACCAAATATGGGTTCGCTGTCGACCCCGTTGTATCTTCAAGCACTTCACCTTTTTGTACCTCTGTGACGCTCGAATCATTATACTTGAACCACTCTTCCGCTTTATCGGGCAGATTCCGAGAGTAGAAAAAGTAGTGCCCAAACGATGGCGATGAGCCCCGGTGAATAAAGACCGAAGTGAGCTCGTAAGCAAATTTCGTGTCGTCCTTCCACAACTCCTCCAGGTCTTCCTTCAGCTTCTTGATGTCGTTGCGAATCGCTTCCACTTCCGTCTTAACGACATTTTGTTCGTCATTTAGTTGAGCCACAAGTTCGTCGTCGAGTTGGGGTAGCACGACGCTCGATTGTTTAGTGAGGAAGTTGAGCGTACCATCAAGACAGTTGCCGAACGGTGCATGCTATACATATACATCCGATCAGTGGCACACTAACTGAAGTGTTCGGGCGCACCTTGTTCTCAGTTAGCAATCGTAGACGTTCCCTCCGAGAGGCCAACATAGTCTGTATGCGTTTAGACTTTGCTTTCTTTTGTGGCTCCGCCGAGTCGAGGAAACGATCCATATAAATCGTCTCGCCAAACTTGACGTATGCTTGAGACTTGTACGGTTGCAACGTTTCTCGATTGAATTGTACGCGCTAGGACAAGCTTAAAAACCTGTCCCATCGACACCCAGCGAAAGGAGGTCGTGCGCACCTGGAGCTGGATCTGCAACAAGGGAGGAAGTTCAACGAGCGAAACTTCCATTCTCGCTTTACCGCCCTCGTAGTCGACTAGATCGTCGAAATACCGACTCAACCCGTCATAAATATCGATCCCGCAATCGGCGACATTCACAGGTAGATGTGAAAAGATATCTTGCTTTTCCGTGACCGATGCCCTTGACTTTCGTTGATCGGGAGTCAGCCGTTGCCTCAGCCTGCCATAAAAGAGCCTGACGAGCGATGTCAGATGGACACCTCGATTACGAAGAAAATATACAACTTTTTGACGACGCTGCCCTTTTCTTGAATGTCGTTCAAACCACTGAAGTTAAGTAAAGCGATCTCGATCTGAAACATGCAGTTATCCATGCACTCGGATACGTCGTGCTGCTTGCCTGGAAAAGAATATGTTTGCGTTCCTCACCAACTCGCATAAAGACTCACCGAAGAGCATCACAGAATCCGACGTCGTTCGCATATTCCTCTCAGGTAAAGATGTCTTTTTGAGTACATCTTCCTCACTCGGCTGACCAGGACTCCTTATAGTCGACTCTTTTGAGGAGATAGATTTGGAAGACGAGCTCGAACTACTTGCCGCATCAAGACGAGGCGACTTCGATCTACGAGGTGACGATGGATTCGAGACCATCACGTACCCATTCTTTTCTGAATCAGACGCAATTGACTTCGGTGATGCGACCTCGTCGATTTCCATTGCGTTGTCATCTCGAGCTCGTTTTCCAAGTACGGTGTCAGCCGAGTCAATCGTGGCAAGGCGTCCAAGTGACTGCGAATCCTCCACGAGCGTAGTATCAGTATCGTTGGAAGACTCCGTTCCTCTGCTTTCTGCCTCTTCATCTTCTTCGTCCCGTGAGGTTACGAGGGCAAGCTTTGCAAGGTCCATCGTAGGCGTTACAGAAGCCTCGTTAGAGTGCTCAAGCTTCCAGAACAAGTTGGCGAGCTGATTAACAACTGAAGGCACCGTCAAAACGCGCACCGTTGTCTCGGGTCATAGACAAACCTACATTTCTTTGATCGGAAAATCTCCCGTCTCGTGACCAACCGCCCACCAACGCGGTGTCTCTTAAGATCGTCATCCGAGTATTTCTCGTCCTCCAATGCTTTGACACTCATCTTTTCCAATGGTGCAATAGCATCCCGAAGCTCCTTGATCGTATAAAAGTACTGCAAGAGCGAATTCAGATAGCAGGTATTTCCTAGCTGGTTCAGTCCTCTCGGGAAGTCCTGTCGCGCCATCGGTGCTATTTCACCAGCTAGCTTTAATGTGAGAACTCGATTTGCATTCTATCTAGTGGACACTCACGATCTTGCCCGGATTCCAGGAATGCCCGTAATCGAGCACTATCCCTGGCCTCTGCGAGGGTGAGCAAAGCCTCCCTCATACGATCAGTTTGATGAGGTTGCTCTTCCAACTGACGAACCCTGCGTGAGTACGCAAACTAGTAGTCAGCGATAGGAACACATACCCGCATCATGAATACGGTCATCAACATCCCGTCATCCGTTTCCGGAGGAACTTCTAGAATGGTATACGCCCGACTCGGATCCATACTATCCCTCGAGGAATCCTCCCACAGTTTCCGTAAGTTTACGCTGCCTCTTGATTCTGCCACGATTCTGAACGCATCGTTGGCATCCCTCAATCGCTGCGCTCCGTCCTTGGCATCCCTCCAAGCTCTCTTCAGGCAGTCTTTCCAAGCAAACACCAAGAAGTTCTCATCGATGTCATCCTCGTAATCCACGCGCAGCAAGTTGTCCTTTCCAAACCCAAGGATTTTCAGGACACCGAGTCGGTCTTCTTCAGTGTACCGGTTCCTGGTGCGCTCTTGTAGAACAAGGTTTTGAAGCTCCTGGGAGGGAATATCGCCAAACGCTTGAATCGCTTGAATAACACTATAGAATTGGGTGAAATAATGGGGTGTCTGCCTAGGATCACATCTACATTGTGCAAGGTATGCAAATGCCAAGAGTTCTGTAATTGCTCGGTTCAGCACAAACCAGATTAAGAGGGGAATATGCCCACCGGATGAGTATGTCACGGGAGTCAATCCCAATGCCTTTATAGCATGCTGGACAGGGTCGTATTCTACAAACGCAGGTAACCTCGATAACCTTTGAACTATGCGTCCCAGTGAGCGACACATGATCTAAACTGGACAAGACAAAACATACTTTGATCTGGATGGGCACCTATACCCATCTGATACATCTCGCGGGCAGAATCTAACTTAACCCATATTTTGGCGCAGGTGTACTCCTTAAGCATGTTACCTACAAAAATTTTGGGTCCAAGTCCAAAAGAATCAGAAAGCACGTACTATATCGACGTTGGTAGTCGAGCAACCAAGCGCTCGTCTCCACCCAGAAACGGAGGAGTTTTCTCCCATTCTGGCGGCCCTCCGCAGTACTTGGATCTGTATTAGGAGGAGTAATAGATGTATCCCGCACGCCAGCTGGTGTAATTGTCTCAGCGATGATGAAACCCATATGGTCGAAGATGGAGCGACTGCGCGTGGATCGGATAAGCAGATTCAAGAGACAATCGAAATTGTCCTTACACTACAGATGACCATCCGATCTTTCGCTGGAACGCAGGTCGAGAAATAGTTATGCTTCGGTCTTCTCCCCTCCACAGTTTGTTCTCAACGATGCTACACTAGATGAGCGGCTTGTAAATGTAGCATTGAATGCTTAACCTACACAAGAAAGGTTTCCAGCCCCGACACAACAGACCCTTCTCGGTTGCGAGCAGGGATCGGACTATCCCATCTCTCTCGCACGAACTCCTCGAGATACTTTGCGGGTATAACACCGGGGATAACTTCGGAGACAATGCAATAGAGCGAGCATTGACAACAGACATAGAGGTCCAGAAAATCACCATCCTCCTCAAGAATGGAGTCTTCCATGACATCATCTGTCAGTTGTTCTAGCGAGATTTCGTCCAGGTTGAGTGATGTCACTTTCCGCCGTCGTGATTTCTTTTGAATGGACATTTCCCATTCTGAGCGGCGAAAGGCCGGATCAAGTTTGAGTGAGTCTACAGCCTTTTCGTAGCGATGGAAGTGGTGAGTCAAGTTTGCTTGGCCAAAAGGTTGCTCTCCCTCGCCAACGCACGACGTGGTCCGCTTGCGACGGGTAAGGTCTGGGAATGGGGTCTGCGGATCTGGAACAAATGATTTGGCCAGAGGGGGCATCATCGTCGAAGACTTCCACTGGAGAAGGACCCAGCCATTATGCTTCCTACAATAGTACGCGTTTGGATGGGGTATGGAATATGTTAGGTCGTCTACAGAGGGGGGTTGGAATGATGGACTGATATCGCTGCTCTCTGGAGAGGGATGGACATGAGGCTTCATGTCGGGCGGGTCGGCGCTGACGAAGTACAAAGAGTGATCGGGATTATGCAAGAGGTCGGCCAAGTATGGAGACAATACACCCGGGCCTGGTCGCTTGTGTATGTCACGGATGGAAGCATCCCACCAGTGCTCTTCTTCAAACTTGTCACGACCGTCGATACTGGGACCTTGGCTTTGCGACGAAGTGCCACCGTATGCATGCTGCCAAGTAGCGGAGCCATCCCAAGGCGTCTGCTCCGTATTCCAGGCATCCGCAGTAGTGGGCCACGATGGCTGAGTCCCAGCCCAGTTATCGGCCGGGCCCCATCCATTGGAATTGTCTGGCAAGAGGCCGGGAACGGGATCGTTGATTACGAGCGCCTCTTCAACAAGCTGCGGCTCGCGAAAGGGACTACCACCCGACGCACCGTAGGCTGGAGGTGGTGTGGCTGGCTGGATGACTTTTGTATGAGCTGAGCCGAGGTTTTCACGGGATGGTAGCGGGGGTGGCTTTGATGCGTAGAAGCTTGTGGTTGAAACGGTAGCTGGTACGGCACTTCCAGATTGAGACGGGGAGGGCAAGCGACGGGCGAGTTGTCTTGGATCATTTTGTGTCATAGTTGTAGCTAAGAGAGATGCGATGAGATCGACAGACGAGTTGATCAAAGCACGCGTCACTACAGTAGCAGTGCTTAGGTAATCTACGGCGTACTTCTACATCCCACGATCATTCTAGAATTTGTAGACCTAAACAGTAAAACAGTCATCGACACAGCCCTATCATGGCCAGTGCAGGGTAGAACAAACCTGGTCAGCGGTGTATCCAAGTTCCTTCAGGACACCGCTAAGCTCTCCTTGCTTGTAAGGACCTTCCTTTTTACCGGCAAGCGAGAGGACCTGTGGAGGAGGACCTGTGATGCCCGTCAACTTTCGTCCATCGGGTTCAAGGCAAGAGTACTCACCGCAGATAAAGACCTTCACCTTTTCGCCAAGAGAAGGGGGAGCAAAGTGTTGCTTGATGAGGTCGGGATTGACATATCCGCTCGGTCCTGCACACCATGAGTATCATCCAGAGAGCTGGAAGGACAATATCCCATCACCCTTCCAGTTCGCAGGAGGCTTGTCCAGCACATAGACAACATCAAAGTGCTCGGGGTGCTTCTTCTTCATCGCATCAAACTCTTCTCGAAGAAGAATATCAGCCTCAGTCACATTCGCAAAAATAAGCTTAAACTTGGTCTTGTTCGTTTTGTCTCCAAGTGCGTGCTGCAAAACCTGGTATAGAGGTGCACTTGGAGTCACACTTAATGAGCTGGAGTCCTCGTTGTTGTCTCTGGACTCACATGCCGCTGCCTCCACCAATGAGGCCAACCTCATCCAACTCATTCACTGCAGAGAGCGGTTAATACATGCGTCAGACAAAAATAGAGTGCATTACTCTTCCAGGACCACTTCGGAAGGGGTCCCTTGATGGCAAGTTTGTCACCGGGTTTGAGGGAGTGGATATATTTGGAGACATTGCCGGTCTCATACTTTTTGATAATAAAAGTCAACTCCCCTTCCAAATCTGAGGCAGAAATGGGGGTATAAGGTCGGGCCATCGGCTTTCCGTTGGCATCCTTATAATCCTCTGCCTTGAGGTATACGCAAGAAGCTACTGGGAGGAGAGAAGCCTTTCCCTCGCCCAAGTCAAAGACGAATCTGTGATAAGTTACGATGCGTGGGTACGCGGAGGCGTGGGGCGTCAAGGTGGGACTCACTTGGAGGTATTATGGTTGTAGGGCTCAACCCGCTTGAGCTTGATATCGACAAAGTTTTGGGGGTCGAGAGGGCTAGTCAGGACCTTGTTTGGCTTCGCTTGCTCTGCTGCGTCGCCCTTGAGGTAATATTCGTAGAGAAGCCAACCACCCAAAACTCCACCAACAGACACAAGGTATTTAGATACCCCCAACTTTTTTGCCACGGGTGCCTCTGTCGAATAGAATTTGGCCTACGAAAACATTCGTGGATACAGATGAGAGAACGAGGAGACGGAAGCGTACCGTTGAGCGAGCCAATGTGGCAGCGCGAATGAAGGACATGGAGGAAAGAATAGAAAAGTCGGCAGTGTTTGAGCCTGAGAAAGCCACGACGTGGGCGTGGAGACGTTCTAGCACAAGCTCGCAGTGAGAGCGGGGGCGGCGGAGGGGCGGTCAATATGGGCCAGGGACCTCAGACACGCCGACGGAAATTAGGCTGATTTGGATGGCAGCCATCATCTGAGCTTCATCGTCCTCCTCCTCTCCGATCTTTGACCATGTCCTTCGTCAAGCTCAGTATATTTGGCACGTCTTTCGAGGTGTGTCACCGCGCCATGAACCCTGGATCCCCTCACGATCCACATCGATTATCAGGTCACAACGCGTTATGTCGACCTACAGCCAGTCGGAATGGGTGCGCTTGCCACATCGCTCGATCTCCCCTACACGCTCACTTCCCTGCCACCAGGGGCCTTCGGTCTCGTTTGGTGCCATCCATCCTTGCATACTGGCCTGCACCCGCCTCTTATGCATGTTTAGTTCCGCAAAGGATCAGCTAACAGGCTCGTCCGTCGCGATCAAGAAGATCATGAAACCCTTTAGCACGCCCGTGCTGAGCAAACGAACGTATCGCGAACTCAAGTTGTTGAAACACATACAGCACGAGAACGTGGGTTTGCTCGTGACCTCGCACTCAGTACGCACGCTCATTGGGCACCTAGATTATCAGCCTAAGCGACGTGTTCATCTCACCTCTCGAAGATCTGTGAGCTCACCGTCGCGGGCGCGAGTACTATCTAATATCTTGCAGATACTTTGTCACAGAGTTACTTGGCACCGACCTACACCGCCTGCTGACTTCGCGTCCGCTAGAGAAGCAGTTCATCCAATATTTTCTGTACCAAATTCTGGTGCGTGATTTTCTCGCTGTTATCTTCGGACTCATTCACGACTGGTCAGCGTGGTTTGAAATACGTTCATTCTGCGGGTGTGGTTCATCGCGATCTGGTGAGTCGCAGATGGGGTCCTATCTATGTCAGCTGATCCGCATCAGAAACCGAGTAATATTCTCGTCAACGAAAACTGCGACCTCAAGGTTGGCTTTCGACGATGATGTGATGTCTGATGTGGCTGATGTGGGGTAGATATGCGATTTTGGTCTGGCTCGGATCCAAGATCCACAGATGACAGGATATGTCTCCACGCGGTACTATCGGGCCCCCGAGATCATGTTGACGTGGCAAAAGTACGATGTGGCGGTCGACATATGGAGTACCGGGTGCATATTTGCGGAGATGTTGGAGGGGAAACCGCTGTTCCCCGGAAAGGATCGTATGTGCATGCGCTCTATTTTCTTTGGGCGCGACCAACGGCGCGGGTGCAGATGTGAACCAGTTTTCGATCATCACAGAGTTGCTTGGGACGCCTCCTGATGATGTCATCGAAACTATCGCCAGCGAAAATGTTCGTACCCTCTCGGCGATGTCCGGTCCTTTCTCACGCTGTCATTCAGACCCTTCGGTTCGTCCAGAGCCTCCCCAAGCGTGAACGCGTCCCATTCAGCCAGAAGCTCAGGACAGCGGACAAGGATGGTCATTAACTTTTGCTACAGTCTCCATCCAAATATTCACTGGTTTTTAGCCTTGGATCTGTTGGAAAAGATGCTGGTCTTCGACCCCCGAAAGCGCATAGATGCAGCCGAGTCTCTAGCCCACGACTATGTCGCCCCGTACCACGATCCAACAGACGAGCCCGTTGCCGCAGAACAGTTTGATTGGAGCTTCAACGATGCAGACCTTCCGGTGGACACATGGAAGGTCATGATGTACAGCGAAATTCTTGGTCGGCTTCTCGGTTTTGACTCTCACATGACCCAAACTCATCCATCCCACACCCGTAGATTTCCACCAGGTTGGTGACGAGTCTGACCCGACTGTTATCCCAGAAGGCGCACTCGCCGGTCCAGATTCACACGGTCCACCCAAGTAGTTCAGCTTCGCTTTAGCATGGTCGGTGCTAATCTAGATTGTGTCACTGTTACTGCTTATGTTCATTGCAGATATGCTACCGTAGTTCCCATCTCCTCCGATTTTCTCTCTCTGGGTTCGTAATACCACCCTTCACTAGTCTCTTATCACCATGTACCGTCGCCTGGTGATCTTTATTTTGTCTTCATGTATGGGTGAAAGTAAACCCCTTATGTACCGCCTACGCAGCTGGCCTCGTCTACTTTGTAGTTGTACGCCACTCTAGACTTGATGTTTGAAAGACCCTTCTTTCATAGAGTACTAGCATAGCCTACTCACTCAGTTGAGTCTTACTAGTCCGAGACTTGGTTCAGATCCCACAGCGAGTTGTCCACAGACCACCATGATCCAACGTCCAAATCGACGTGGCAATCGGCCGAGTGCTCTTGACGTCTCTTTCGGTGTTGAAGACCCAGACGACTCTATATCTGCTGCTACCTCTGATGCTGGCCGTAAACGGAATCGCGGCGAAGCTGGTGATGTTGACATCAGAGTCCGTAGCAGCTCCCTTTCCATTTCGCCGCATCTCTCCCTTACCTTTACAAACGCTAGGGTGCGAAGCGTCGCAACCTCGACTTAATTCCACAACCCGGTGGGGAGAACCGGCTTGCCAGCACGCTTTGTTGACCTGACCCTATTTCTATTTTCGCCTTTGTTGCATCAGCACGCAAATACGACCCAAGGCCGTACGAGATCCTCGAAACCGCCGATCTACTGCTATTCGGTGAAGAGCCAGATCTCCCAGACGATGGCAAGAAGCGGACCCGCGTCCTATCCCGTTTCGCCTTTTTCGACGCCGACTCGTTGAACATGGTCTCCCTCGATTGTCTAGATGAGGGAGTGAATGAAAATCGGCGCATTGTCGGCGCTGGATTCATCGTCGCGAAATACGACATAGAGGAAGACGAAGGCCAAGAGGATGACCTTGACGAAGAGGCCGAGCGGCAGTATGTTCGTCTTTCACGGGTGTTCAGGCACTTTACGAGATACGCGGAGCCAAACAGGCAGGTTATCTTTTGTGGATACATAGCATACTGTACGCTAACGTGAAAAAGTCCGTTTTTCATCGAGACAAAACATGCAGTCTACGAACTCGATGTCTCGGTACCGTCCAAGAAATACCGAAGTCAATTCCGTCCCTTTTGGAGACTCCAATCGACGTTGCGTTTTGTGATTTCCTCTGCTGACATTGATCCGGGACAGGAATACTATGTTTTCAAGCGGGCATATGAAGGCAAAGATAATGAAGTTTTTGATGAACCCATGACCGAGCGAGAACTATGGGATGCCGTGAGTTTTGGTTGATTATGAAAAAAAGGGGCCAGTGAACGCTTTCCTAGGTTCCCAAACTGCGCGATACGCTAGAAATTGTACCATATGGTGACGTCCTCAGAAAATCTGCAGTTATTCAATATCTTTTCTCTCGCATTGCTCCCGTGATTTTCAAATCTTCGGAAAAGCCCAAGACCGAAAAGAATCTGGCTTCACAATTTGATCTGCCCATCGTATACGATGGATCCGGGGATGTCGACTCAGCAGTATTGCGTGCGAAGACGCTTACACGGGTGACTCCGCGAATTGCCGGAATCGCTGATTCATTATTCAGAGAAAAACTTCGAGTCGTGGGGCCCAAGCCTCGAGCCGAGGCGGAGGTATCGAAAGAAGAGCCCTTTCTCCGGCTCCAGCAATTCTTATCACGCACTCAAACACGACGGCTTGTACAATTCAGACCCGACCAGAGGATAGGGCGTTCGCGCTGGCTAAAGCATATTTTAATAGATGGAGAAAAATACGAGGTAGGAGTCTGAGGTTCTCGTCTTTTTTCTACGGCGAACGTGAAAATGACAGGTCGGAGACACGGTCTTGATCTATTCAGGGGCGCTCGATATCCCCCCGGATCCTGATGACCTCCCGCCGACGGACACACTTGCAAATCACTTTTGGTACGGTGTTGTTGTACATCCTGCAATTTTCTTATCTAGGTTTATTTAGGTTTGGCAAGATCATATACATGAACGAACAACACGAGACTGTTCACATTCAGTGGCTTGTACACAGCTCTCGGACGCTCCTCCAAGAATTGGGACATCCTCAAGAACTGTTTTTAGTGGACCAGTGCGATACGCCAAAGCTGAGACACATTATTGGAAAAGTAAAGACCCACTACACCAAGCCCGATCAGTCTCTCGCAGAGGTTCAACAACAAGATTACTTTTATAGGTAGGATCCTTGTAGTTTCCTTTCGTCGATTGTGACGAGTTGATCCAGGTGCCTCTGGGATGAACATGATGGAACGTTCACTGATATTGACATGAATACGCTTGTCGTCGCTGAGCGAGAACCTCCAGGTAACAATTGCCCCGCATGCGAGTTACACAAAAACTCGGAGGATAACTCAGAGCCGGATAAAATACATCTTGGAGTACGATGGCTTGGAGTCGATTACCATTTAGATGATTGCGTCTTCATCAAAGCAGACGAAGGTCCATGCCATATTGGCCATATCGTTGATTTCATTCGCGTGGGTGGTAATCAAAAGTTTGAAGTCGTCGTCCGGCTCTTTGGGCGCATTGACAGGATTGGATGTCGACCAAACACGACCATCAAGGATGAGGTACGTTCATCCACTTAGGATTACGTCGGCCATTTATGTCCTTTCCTTTAGAGGCACCTCTTTTATACGCCAAATGAGATGACGACCACAGTCTCTGGTTTGCTTGGAGTATGCTATGTGGTGGTTAAAGATGACATGCCCGAACTGGATGAGTGGTTAGCCATGTCCCCCAACCGGTTCTACGTCCGGTATCGTTTCCCTTCGCTCCACGTCACGTCATGGGATACCAGAGGTCGGATACATTGGAATGAATTTCCCATCTGTCAGATGTGCTTGAAGCAGGATCTCAAGACGTTCAAAGGGACGAAAATGTTCTTGGAGAATGAGGCGCCCTTGCGGGTCCTCGATCCGTTCAGTGGAGTAGGCGCATTCAGTCTGGCCATACAGGAGCTGGGTTGTTTCAAGCTGACGCATGCTGTGGAGATCACACCAAGCGCGGCAGACACACTGCAAGTATTAATGTTTTTTTTTTGGTTACTCACATCGAGTTGACATTTTGATTCCAGGAAGACCGCTTCGCCGAATACCAAAGTGTACAATCAATGCAGCAGCCTGGTCCTCGAGCATGCGATCTTGACTCACGAAGGGAAGGACCATGGACCGCTCAGGTCCGTTGAAGGCAAACCATTACCTGCACCGTTCAAGCCAGGTGACATCGACTGCATTGTCACGGGATTTCCTTGGTGGGTATCGTACTGCTTGCTTGTTCGAATCTTCTCTGAGTCGTGAATAGTCAACCACACTCTGCCCTGAACATGTTTCAGAGAGCCAACGATAGCAAGAGCACTCTGATGCTCACCGCGCTCTCCTACGTCGACTTCCTGAAACCTAAATACTGTATTTTTGAGAATGTCCGGGGTTTTCTGCAGTACAGGCTTCGTGCACGTCAGGACGGTAAGCATACGGTTAAGGGAGGGATCCCGATGGGTGGTATTAAACTTGTTACCGCGGCATTGCTCGACATGGGGTGAGCCTTTCTATCCAATGTTCGATTCCATTAAAGATGTCAATACTGTCTCGCCAAGATATCAGTTCCGATGCGCTCTCCTTCAGGCTGGGCACTACGGAACGCCACAAACGCGTGTTCGCTTCTTCCTCATCGCTGCCAAGCGCGGTCTGGAGCTCCCACAGTTTCCCCAACCCACTCATGAGTTTCCCGTCGCCGATACATTGGAGATCAAATTTCCAGAGGGAATTCGCATTGATCCGATAACTACGCTCCCCGGCGTTGCTCCTCATCGGTATGTGTCTGTACACGATGCGATCAGCGACCTTCCAAAGTTCGAATGGTACGCCATGTTCTCTTACTTGTGCATGCCTTTCTCGAAAATCCTACCCTGGAAGGAAACACCCTAAAGAAAATCTCAACACGCGACAGATGGAGCAGAAACGTGTCAAGGAATGTCGCCGGGACGATAAATGGTGTGGTTACCACGGGCCAAACGTACCATACGAACATCCGCCACAGACGAGGTTCCAACGGCAATGCCGTATTCGACCGACGAAGGACATCCAGCAATACACACGCACGTACGATCCGAAAAAGGTCGAGAGGCGAGTCTTGTTGTAGGACGTGGAAGTACTGCGCGAACGTGCTAATCTGGAACATGCTTCTCTCTTCGATGCTGATTGTAGAGTCGTTGAGATTCCCGTTGAACCTGACGCGGACTATCGGTGTATGTTATGAATTAGATATTCCATCACCATGTTGATGTCGGTTGATCTCTTCGGACAGCTTTACCGCCTCATCTTTGGGAGTGGCAGTTCTCAAATCCTGCGTCTGCGACTGCGAGGAAGGGTTTCCGAGCTGGTAAGCAATAGTAACCAATCGACATGAACGCATTGAACACACATCCAACGTGGTCACAGGATACTACGGACGTGTACAACGAGATGGATGGTTCCAAACCACGGTCACGAATGTGGACCCGATGGCGAAGCAATGTCGCGTGATACACCCATATGTATGGCACCTCTCTCCTTGATACGAGCCTTCCTGATGTGAGTTACTTAGAGCAAACGCGTCGTGACGATTCGGGAACTTGCACGTTCTCAAGGGATCCCAGACCATTTCGTGTTCCATGCTCGAAACAACCGCATCAGGACCGTAAGTATCACGTCATTGATCTCGTTCGTCGTCTCAGTCGTTGCAATACAGATGCACAGACAGATTGGTAATGCGGTTCCATGGCCACTCTCAACTGCGATTGGACGTGAATTTCTCGGGACGCTCTACAAGGAATGGGCAAAATTGAACCTGGTTGAGGATCTGTCAGACGTGGAATTTTCGGATTCAGATGGCAAGATGGACGTCGATTGAATAGTGCCATTTCTTGCGATCCGGAGATCTTCCCGGACGCCGATAATTTCGGCTTGACGCGGCGGTTGAAGGGAGTGTGAGAGGCGACATTCATAGTTTCGGCAGATGATGAGAAATATCATTTTGATGTGTTCGAGCCACACCAACGACAACTTTTGAACGACACGCTACTAGTCCACTGGCATTCGAACTTAAGAGCAAAAACTGGCGGCGCGGTGCATGTTTTCATACGCACAGGTTATACTATCAACACTGTTCTCGTCCTATGTTTCAATTGTCCACGCATGGATAAATCTAGGCTTGGATGATACTGTACATATGGTGTCTCCGGTTCAGCGAACCCCGGGTTCCGGCAGAGGCGGCGTTGAAGACTATGTATGCAGTTGGCTACTAGATCTTTAAGGTGATGCGAATTATTCCAAAAAAGGAAAGTCATTATTCCTTTTTGGTATCACTATAAAAGTTATAGCTCCTGTTTTTCTGATTCTATTTGGTGTGACAATCTAATCAATCTGATCTAATCTGAAGGAGATATGATCAACATAATCATAAAAGCTAGTAATGAAAAGCTTTTGATTGGTTAACAAAAGTGGCTATGCAATATGGGAAATATTCAATTTATAGTAATGCCAAGTAGCAATAAGCTTATTTTTTTTTTTGCTTATGTAATCTAAAATTTCAAGCTCAGCCAGCTGGCATTGAAAAGTATACACTTACATAGGAGCTTATCTTAAAACATTAGCCATTTTATTGCCATGGTTTTTATCATCTGGCCCTTTGGTAATTGCCATGCAATAATGGTCAAAAACTACAATATTGGCTGGTGGCTACTATGTATTTTCCAGCTAGTACTGTACATGCTCACATTCTAATACACTTATTGCATATATACTGTACAAGTAAAGCATAATGTACTTGCGCAAACTCTCAAAGCTTACCTTAGAGTATGCCCAGGAATTCCATTTGAGTTCATCCATTTGATCAGCTTGATGTCTTCAATTTCACAATCACACTATCCTGGGCCATTGTCATATCCATTTCTGACCACCATTGGCAACATCCAGACAATGATGGCAATAGCCCTGGCCGCACAGTCACTATACTCAGACAATGGGGAACAATTAATTGCACAACAAAATACACCAATGAACCATCAATACTACTAGGGGGCAAAATGTGAGCCACTAGAAGGAGTATAGATGGAGACCCAATAAGAAAAGACTAGGAGACTATGAAGAAACTCTGTCTGTTTATATACTATCAGCCTGTGGCTGTACAATGCTATGCTATACTATATATGTCCATCATCGGGACCAATCTATCTATGGCTATGCCTATCTAGTGTTACGCTTGGTCCGGGTAGGAACGAGCATAGCCTCTGATAACGTGGAAGGACAAGGATACTGTCAGAGTGACAGTGACGAGGATGAGGGATACGTTACGATCAAGTGTCACAATGAGGAGCAGGGATGTCGTCGAGGGTGACGACCGCAGATATCGCTCGATCGAATGTCGAGGCGAAGGTTACTCAATCAAGCAAAGAGTAACAAGACAAGAGATGAAGAGAGTGTCCACTCAAAAGTAGGATGAGGACTTCCAGAGGTTCTGCCCACTGAAGGGTTGTCAAGGGATGGGCTAGATTGCAAGGGGTACCGAAGTACAAGGAAATACAGAGGAGATCTAGCTTAGGAAATACGGACGGTATGGAAGGGTTTATATAGTACAGGGAACTGAAAGGTGACTAAGCTGATGGAACACCATGGAACATGGTGGAAGGGAGATAAGTAATCCGCAGTTGTGAAGATGAGTCAGAATGACTGCGGATGAGTAAGTATTACAAATAGGGTGAGTCATGATGAGTCATGTTGACTGCGGATGAGTCACGATGAGTCATGCTGACTGCGGATGAGTCATATGAGGGAAATGATGACTAAGTGATGGGTTAAGGGTATTATGTCATCATAGAAGAAAAGAAAAGGTCTGAGTGTGGTTCGAACGCAGAGACTTGGTAGTCCGTAGTGAGAACAGGAAAAAGAAAAAGAAACAAGCAAGTCGTAACAGCGGAAGTAAGTGAGGTTTTTGTGGTCAGTGAAGACCTGGATGGGGAAAGGGGAGCCATGAAGGTACTGTTGCCAGGATTTCAGCACACAAATGACAGCAAGTAGTTCTCTGTCATAGATGTCGTAGTTTCGCTCAGCAGCAGTGAAGGATTGGGAGAGGTAGGAGCAGGGTTTCCAGTCGCCATTGGTATCAGTCTGAAGGAGGATTCCTCCAGTCGTGTGTTTGGAGGCATCCATGGCAATGGCAAAGGGTTTGGATAGGTCAGGGAGGGAGAGGATCAGTTTAGAGAGGAATGCTGTTTTTAGGGAGTTGAAGGCAGTCTGGCAGGTGGACGACCAGTCCCAGGGTTGGGTTTTCTTGGTGAGGTCGATGAGGGGGCGAGCAAAGTTGGAGTAGTTTGGGATGAAGCGATGGTAGAAGTTTGCAAAACCCAGGAAGGACCGGACGTCTTTGAGCTTAGAAGGAGTGGGCCAGTCAGCGATTCCAGCTAGTTTCACAGGGTCCATGGCAAGGTGTCCAGGTTTGACAATCATTCCTAGATATTCTACTTCAGAGGTGGCGAAGTTACATTTTTCAAGCTTGAGGTGGAGGTCTAACTCCATCATTCGCTGCAAAACATGTTTGGTACATTCCTCATAAATAGCTTTGTCTGGAGAGAAGATTAAGAGGTCGTCCATGTAGATGACTAGCCATCCCTCAGCAATGAGGTCACGAAATGAGTCATTCATAAAGCGTTGGAAGGTGGCAGGAGAGTTGGTGAGACCGAAGAACATAACTGTGGGTTCAAAAAGGCCCTTGTGAGTGTTGAAGGCTGCCTTCCACTGGTGACCATCTTTGATCCTGACATTGTTATAACCCCATCGAACATCAAACTTGGTAAAGATATTTGTTGGCAACGACCAAAACTATACAGTTAAGGCACTAAGTCACCACCAAATCACAAGGACTCAGAGACGGGGGACTATTTCAGGTTGGGAATCAACCAGAACAGACTGGAGTGTCTGGCTGGTACTGGCATTGTTATATACTACATTACATGAGGCTGCCATGAGGCGTACTTTAGGGCAAGTGCTATGTAAGTGATGACGTCTCGTGGGATAAACTACTATATATGTATAAAGTGTTCACACGCTCGTGAGAACGGTGGTCTAGAACTACAACATGAGGCTACCATGCCTTTAGCATGCGCTAGCCATGAGGTATGATGTCATAGTGGTCTGGACTCGAGTCACGTGACACGATAAGATTTGATTTGAGCGCTTGATTGATTAGATAAGATAGACGCGCGCTTAGATAAGATAAGATAAGGAGAACCGGCGCTAAAGCTAGGTTGCAAAAGAGGGTTTGTAACATTACCCCCCAACTAGGAGTGAGATTCCAGATCACCAAATTAAAACTTGGTTGAGCCAGAAGTAAAGTTGATCACAGGAGTATTAAAAACACCCTGGAACAAGGCACGAGACATATTCAATCTGCGAGGTGCACTAGGATTTTTCTTGTGAAACAAGGCAATAGCATCTTTTCCATGCTTGGCAATAGAGAAAGCAGCTTCCCAGGTACGATCAGAATCATCGTAACCTTTCCAATGAATCAAGTATTGGAAACCGCGACCAATCGGGCGAGAATCCACAACATATTCAATCTCAAATTCTTCGTGACCTTCATCGTCAATGGAGATGGGACCAGGACGAATAGTGGGCTGTCCCTCAAGAGGTTCAATGTACAATTTAACACATGAGACATTCACAATGTTATGAGCTGTGATAGACTTTGGGAATAACAATTCCACAGAGTTTGTGTACACATTTATGACCTGATAAGGTCCAATCCATTTCTCGGTTAACTTTCGAGAAGGTTGATCGGCAATAGCCAAGTGTTCTGATGACAATAGGACTAGGTCTCCAATTTTATAATCCGGAGCTATAGATTGAGATTTATCGGCTTGTAACGACATTTTAGCACGAGTTTTCTCAAGATTTGCCTTGGCAGACTCCAAATTTGAGTTCATGTCTGACACGAATGCTTCTGCAGCAGGCGATTTCACTATTTTTGGTTCTATGCCCATACGAGGAGTAAATGTCTTGGTAAGCTGAAATGGAGTAAATCCAGTAGATGACGATTTCGTATTATTGAAATTAAATTGCGCTAAGGCAAGCCATTCAACCCATTGAGATTGTTTTTCTGCAGCAAACAGGCGGAGATATTGGTTCAATTCTCTGTTAACACGCTCTGTTTGTCCATCAGTTTGAGGGTGATAGGCAGTTGACATTTTCTTTTCAATTTTCAATAATTTAAGAAGGTCGATCATCATTTGTCCTGCAAATTGCGGACCACGATCGGATACAATCGAATCAGGCAAGCCATGATGTTTCCATACATAGTCTTTATATAATTGCGCTGTCTTTTGTGCAGTAACTGATTTTGTTGTGGGGATAAAAGATACTTCTTTGGAGAAGCGATCCACCACTACAAGCACACTATCATATCCCTGTGATTCCGGAAATCCAGTGACAAAGTCAGCTGAGACATCTTTCCAAGGTCCAGATGCTACTGGTAATGGTTGCAGTTTTCCTGCAGGTGCTATATTCAAAGGCTTCATACGAGCACATCGATCACAAGATTTGCAATAAGTTTCTATATCGGCTTTCATGCCGGGCCACTTGTAGTAGCGCGCTATTAATTCTTTGGTTTTATCCAGGCCTTTATGTCCGGTGAGTGGATGGTCATGAAATTGCGTCATTACTTCTAAACGCAAGTTCCTAGGTACCCATATTTTTCCATCATATTCCCATAGACTGTCTTTGTAGACTGATCCTTCTGCTATCGTATGTTTCTTTTGTTCTATTTTTATTCTACTGAAGAGTTCTATTTCTTTTACACTACGTATTTTTGAACTATCTATCATGACGGTATTTTTGTTATCATTTTCTATTCCTATACTATGATCTTCTCTTCTAGATAAGGCATCTGCTTTTCCCATTGCAGTGCCGGGTTTATTCACTAAT